>DWMG01003031.1:0-12410 GCA_018244855.1 Elbella merops
AGTGCGGAAAAAATTTATACAAATTATGATGTATTTTATATCAATAATTTCATAAAACGCTAAAGATTTAGTTGGCAAAGTATTGGCATAACAACACGCTGTGAAAGAAAAGCTAAGTGTACCAAAGCATCATTATCAACGCTCTAATCGTTCCACGGGATATATTGAACACGAGTCTCCTCTCAGAATTACAAGGGTATAGGATTAAAATAATTCAGTGTATGGAAGGGTAGTTCTGTAATGTTCTCTGTAAATTTACAGAATATACATATGTTGTATCTATGTATATATTTATGACTACGAAATTCTCCACGAGTGGTTATATTACTACATAATTAAGAAGCACTTCGAAAAATTATCACGACACAGTCTCATAATATGTTACAATCTCGCACGCTAACGAGAGGTGGCATCCTCAGGCTGTCATAATTACTTTTAAATTCAATTAACTCACGTCTATTAATTGCTCCCCAGCAGCTGCTTAAGTGTAATACTTTCAAAACGTAAACAGAGCTATAGCTGACTAAGTCTACTTGTGATTAAGAACATTAATCAGTGCCCATGCCTTCTGGAGTAATCTTCGTTTTGTACATACCTACAAGCAATTATGAACATCTGCTCAAATTCGGAAAACCGAAAGAACTGGATTCGGAAAACACGACCGCGAACCAATGCGTTTTAGAAGTGGAGTTACGAAACAAAAAATCTAAAACCATACCGATCCATTTGACGCAGCATTATTACAATGACGCCTTCAATCCCACGTTGGAGAATATTAATGAAGACGAGAATTTTTTCACAATGGAAAACGTAAGTGACGGTTTTCTTTTCTTAAATCATAGCACAATTAATTATCTAATAAAGACAATTAAAGATTTTATCACAAATCGACTTGATGAGGCGCTAGGCTGTATAATAGAAAAGTTATAAAAAGAAAGAAGTATCTGTATATATTTACATGTATGTATACGTAGTTTGTGTCGTTTATTAGCTGTTTGGCTATCATAGTAGGTTTAGTTACGCCTACTTTGGGATTAGATGGTAGTGCACGGAGATATTTATTTATCTATTAATCTTTAACATAAAACGCGAGAATACATTAATTCATCGTTTGTATATAAAGTAATGGACATAAAGTGAAAAAATTGGCTACGCGACTGTGAAAAAATAAAGGTACATATGTATTTGTCGGATTTAGAACTAAGAATTTTTGGTTGATTTCTTATTGTGTTCGCGTAAAATTATATTAAAATAGCGATAATTATAAGGTGTATTATTGTTTAACACTAAACCCTTAATTCCAGGAATTTTTAACTTGAGATTTCTTCTAGCCGTTTCTTCTAGTTCACTCATTTAGCTATTAATTCCTTGCCTCGCTTATTATTAGATATTGCAAGAATTGCTCCGGAAACTTCAAGTGGAGCATGTGGCTTGGTCAAGCGACAGGACGGGGAACTATTTGAAGGTCATGTTCCCGCTGTCCACCGGCGACCAGTGCGAGACTATGCTGCACTGCCTCACGCAGCTTGGTATTGGAGTGTGTTGCAAGTCGATTGTAAGGTACACCATAATACATATATTTAATCAGGTTTTGCATACTTGAGATTACTTATATATTATGATCATTCCAAGTCCCTTAGGGGTGCTTATAGTACCTACATGACTATATTTTTGTATTTATACGTTTCGTGTGTTGTGTGTATGTCTATGGAACTTATTTTATATGATCGAATATAGAATACTAGGCAATGCTTTTTTGTTAATTACAAAATATATACTATCTCTGCTTACCCGGCCGTGATACTTTAATCATGAAATATATTTTTGTAAGCTTTGATTTGTGAATATATACCTATATACTTATGTAGTGTTGATAGATCAGTCTTCAATCAATTTATCAATATATTTTTCTCAGCGTCGTCCCCTGCAACGTGGTTCACTCAGCTCTTGACAATGAATATTTTGATGACGAAACAATGCTGTAAGTAACTATTATTTAATTAAACCAAAATATTGAAAATTAACGAAATAACTACTAAACTCTTTTAACTCTACTAAACATTTTAGACTCTACGTTTATATTTTAGACGAAAAAATGAGGAGGCAAAGCGTTGGCGAAGTTTTGTAGAGTCGATTCGCTCTAAACTGACGGTCAAACAAGTGGTGGATGGAGTTCGTGGTGGGGGAGAGCTCTCTTTTGATTATCTCACATTGATAATAACAGCGGAGTAAGTATCTTCTTGACAGTAAATATTTCCAAATACGAGCCCTTTTCATTTGCTCCTGGTAGTTTTGATTTCCGTCTACTTTTTTATTAGTCTCAAAGTTCAAATCTTAACATGGCATTTGGAGAAAACAACACTTCAACCTACTTTGGGTTCAAAAACTTTTTCCTTTGATTTTATCCATATTTTCAATGACAATCCAAAAATTTCATAAAGACCTATATTAAGATATATGTAGACTCAACATCACAATATTTTATGTATTGTTAATTGTAGTTCTACTTTCTCAGTTCACTTGCAGCTCTGGGTCTCGTGGAAAATAATGCTTCGAATATCGTGGCTGCGATGCTGGTCTCGCCACTGATGGGTCCAGTGATGTCGATATCCTTTGGAACGATAATATCCGACAGATCTTTAGTAAGGAGCGGTTTCGAAAGTTTAATTGTAGGCATGTTCCTGTCACTGGTCTTTGGATTCATTTTTGGCTTGATCCTCGGAACCACGGAAATGCCCTGGGGTTTTGGAGACTGGCCGACAGAAGAAATGAAGTCGCGGTAAATTATTCATCTTATTAATTTTATACGGCGCGTACACAAGTATTGAAAAGACTTTTCAAAATTAATTGAAAAAATCGAACTGCCGTAAACCAAATAAATATTAGTTAGTACTTCGACATCAGTAAAATGGGACAATGTCTAATTATGATAATATGGTCTGGTAATGATAATAAAACATAATAATATGTTATGAACAATAAGTCTTGGGTTCGAACAGGGTCGGGTACTGTTGGATTTTTCTAATTTATATTTTCTAGTAGAAATTTCTAGTAGTGCCTCGGAGCCTGGATCTGTGCCCGGTGAACGGCTACAGGCTTATCACGTTTCCATGTGGCACGTAAACATAACTAGTGAAATGTGGGAGTTCACTGCACTCCTCTGCCTATTCCATCTGGGGATTACAGGCGCGAAGTTACTTTTTTATGTCCACAACGAAAAAATTAACCGAGGTAATTTTGAAAAACACAGTCTGGCGTAATGGCGTAATTATGGGCATGACCTTATAAACCTTCATTACGAATAAAGCAGGTTGGCGCTAATGAAGGATATTTTTATCCACGTTATATTTTTATATTATTATTAATATCATCACGCCAAGTCCGTAACGGGGTAGGCAGAGTACACCAAGTACCAAATATGTATTTCCAGCCTAACGCGCGTACTTTAAACGCAATATAAGCCAAATATACCTGCATTCTTTCCAACAACCAGGGTTGACTGGGAAAGAAAGTCACAAGATATAAAGTACATACGCCCTTACTTTACCCTTACTTTGTTACAATAATATTTCAGGGGTAATGTGCGGGCTCTTTGGATGGGAGTGCTATGGGCTCTGACCTCGGGCACGGGGGTGGCCCTGGCGCTGCTGCAGGGGAGCGCCGGACCTCTCATCGGAATAGCAATATCTGCGTCACTGTTACCTCCAGTTGTCAACTGTGTACGTATTATTATCATATCATCACGTCCGGTCCTTACGAGGTAGACAGAGAGCACCGAGTACCAATATCTCTAGCCTTACAAACCTGATGTGTTTTTTTTGAGTGTCATAAATGTCAATAAACACAAAGAAAAATGCTATATCGTTTTAAAATATTATTTTTGATGTTATTAAATTTAGCTCTTAATAACTTCATTATTTCTGCAGCATGCCTACTTCATTACGCTTCATAGATAATAAAGCATTTTTAGCCTGTAGAATGTCTTAATTAAAAAGAATATTCCATAGAAGTATATTTTTCCAGGGTCTGTATTGGGCGTTGGCCTGCCTTTGGCTGCTGTATCCAGGTGTAAAGATACCTCACATCAAGGGGGAAGCATACTTCGGGAACTCCTCATACACACCTCTATATCACGATTACCTTCCTATAGAGTTTGCTGTAAATGGTAAAATGTTGCGCTACCTTGAACCTTTAAAAAATACGGGGGGAATTTTATTAGACGATTGAATGCTCTTCAGTTTTTAATATTCTATAGAGCCAAAATTTAATAAAGTTAAGTAGCTTAGAGTACTTTTCGAATATAATCTCGAATTAAATTTGTTATAGTTTTTTTAATGTTAATATTTTAATTCCTTTTTTCAACTGTCAAGTCAACATACGAGTATTTATATTTAGTAACGAACTAAGCCTGTAATGTTTACCTACCACAATCCAATCTACATATTATTGAATATGTTACACATTATTGTATCGGATGTTAAATTTAACTATTATTGTCACGTCTCACACCGACCCCTTAAGGGTTCCGACGTGTTGATATAATAATAATAATGAAATATTTCAGGAATAGTCAGCTGCTGCCTGACCATCGTGAATGTAATCTGCATATTCATCACGGCGATAATATTTCTAAAAATAAAAGAAGTGGCCGCCCCATACACCTCCACTCCCGATCTGAGGAGGTTCTGGGAACAAGACATCAGGGTGGCGCGGGAAGCCAACCGCGCAAACCTTCAGAAGGTTGAAGAGGAGGAGCGCGCTGGGTAAGAAAGATTTTATCGATTTGAAAGTATCTACAAACATTTGGCTGATATCAGCAGGCAATGTCAAACAATTTAAAAATAAAATAAATGTTATAATTTAATTTATATTACGTACTGTCTGTTTTTAATAGCAATAGGCTCGCGTTTGGCTACAATCTCACCTGATGGTGAGCTTAATGTAACTTAGAATGTAGCACGCTTGTCTAGACAGCGTTTATTAACTAGTTTATTTACTTTTCGAAATAGCCTTTTAAATTTAAATAGATTTATTTTAGACTATCAGAATCTTGTGGCAGTCTTATATGAAAATAGGTATCATTTAATATTACCTACCTTACAAGATTAATGCCGCAATATATTTTTGACTTAATTGCTTATCAATTGGAAATACATTCTACCTTGGTGCTTTCTAAGATGATTTAGATATGATAACTTGAAAATGGCCTTCTGATACAAATATGTATCCGAAATATTACAAGTATATTTTTTATGTATACAAACCTTCGTCATCGGTATCTACCCTATCTCAGTCCACTGCTGGACATAGGCCTACCCCAAGGTGCGCCATCGCTCCGTCTCCGGCTTGCCGCATCCAGCATCTGCCTGTAGCCTTACTTGATAATTTCAAAATTCGACTATTATTCTACTATTGGAATAATTATTATATGCAAACAAACAATTGACTAGCAGTCAGTAGTCACCAGTTGCCACTGCCATCTGTGGGCATGTGGAACCAACATTGATCAATAGGACGGTTAGTGTCACTTGTTCAATAAAACCTTGGTACTAATTAGTCAGTATACGGTTAGTATGAGTGCAGTTAGTTTGGAGGCAGCCAATAATTATCGTTGTTCCGCCAAGTACCGTAATGAGGAATTGATGTCAGAATATAGGTAATATTGGGGGGGGAGGGGCTTTTACCCGAACGGGGCCTGTACAAATATTGTAAATAGACTATTAATTAAATAAATATAAAATAAATAAAATATTAAATAGATAAACAAATAATAAATAAATAAACAAACAAATAATAAATAAACAAATAATAAATAAATGAACAAATAATAAATAAATGAACAAATAATAAATAAATAAACAAATAATAAATAGATAAACAATTAATTGATGTTTAAATGTATACTAGTTTATCATTGAAATCTGTAATTTGTATGGAATTGAACAAAGCTTTATTATTATTATATACATCAATAAATCTCTATGTCCCAGTATCCATTTTGCATCGACATTTATGTTCTAAATCTCAATTTTGTTCGTAGATTGGTTATGGAAGATCTAAACAATACTGACTTCGATGATCTTAAAGACAAATTGGGGGCAGCGGTGGAAGAAGCGATGGATGATGAGACGTATCGAAAAGTTAAGAGAATGAGTTACCAGAGCCATAATGCTGATGAGGTAAACATCTATACCTATCAACATTATCACAATACTTATAACATCTTAACAACATAATATCACGACCGTAATCTCAGAAGAGGTAGACAGAGGAGTGTCGCACACTCCCATGTTACACCAGATTCGTTTACGAATGTTTCTAAATCTCCTAAAATTCCTGTTTAAGATACTTAAGTATACTTATATTTTACTTTTGTTGCCATTAAAAAGTCTTCAGTCAAGTCAGTCAATCTTCCAGTGTTCTGAGATAAATAGAGCGAATCGATTTTCGTGCACTATTTGCTGTTGTTATTATTCACATTACATCCACTTTAAAGAAGTGTAAAAAACATATCTGACACCTATAACACAAAATTAATTATAATAATAATTAAATTAAAATTATTTAATATTAAAATAATCAATGGTTAAGTAATTAATTAATGGTTAAATAATTAATTAAAATGATGAAAGGTAATTTTAAATTTTTAGGAAATTGTGTGTTAAATCCCATGTTAGTTGCCGTGCTAAAAATACTCACACTATTAAAAATCTATTTCCCCGAACACGCCATATGTAAAACATTAAAAAAATGTTATAGGTAATCCGCTCAATCGGACTTCAGTCAAAAACTCCTGCGTCAGTGCGATCCAGTTTTATCAATTCGGGTACAGCCACGCCATATACCAGCAAGTACAAGAATGAAAAGCATTCCAATAATATTGCCGCATTGGACAAGCTGCTGACGTCATTACTCGGTCTTGAGGAGAGCAGGAGAGGAAGATCCTTCCGTTCCAACATAGGCACTCCGAGGAACAGTCGGATGCCAGCTTTTGGAGAAATAAGCCACAGTAGACGATCAGAATCATGGCCAGAGAAGATTTTTGAGAACACAATAGTTCGAAATGTTTTACACGACCTACAATCGAATGGGAAAAACTCACCAGTTGAAGAACCGTTTTTAACACCCAAATAGATAAAACAATGAACGTAAAACAATATAATGATGTAGACTGCAGATGTAGAATGTAGACTGAAAAATGTTTAAGTGAAATAATAGAATAATTAATAAATAAATGAAATAATGAACGTTATTATAAAATGATTAACGTAGAATATAAAAGAAAAGGGTACCAAATATTACCATTCTAGAAGTGATAAAATAATAATAATGGATAAAGAAATGTTTCAATTGTAGCAACATTAACAAAAATAAATATATTAGGAAATACGTTGATGATCGTGGTAACAATAAAACCAATATACACAAAACAACAACGTTAAAAACATACCATTTAATAATTGACACTACATTCCTAATGTAGATTATACGTTCTTTATGTCGCAAAATAAAACAATAAACAGTATTTATTTGAAATAAGTATTTTTACATATATACATTCGTTTATTTTCACATGCTAAGACTATTCTAAGAGTATTGAATCACAGTAATGCTTTTCTCAGTTAGGAGTTAAGAAATGAGCAATTCTCTACAGGTAGACATGTTTAATAGTGGAACAAGTGATTGTGTAGTGAAAATTTGCTTATAACTAAATAACATGTATTATCTAAACACCTATAATCCGCAGCAAAAACTTGACACTTGCGTTACGTCATAGCGGCATGTTTAAATAACAATAGTGTTGAGTGTATAACTCTATTTAAATTGGGAATGGACGGTTTTCTATCATAGAAATACCTACATATATACATATATATATATTATGCAAGTGTTATCACGCAAGGCTTGTAGATATGCAAAATTTACACAACTATATATTTGTAAAGTTATGGACACACTGTTAAATATTATCAAAAAGGATTATATATTACCCATTGGTCCATAAATGTGTCAAATTTATAGAATATTCACTTGTAATTTAAAAAAAAAACGTAACATCACGCCTGTAATCCCCGAAGGGGTAGGCAGAGGAGTGTAGTACACTCCCACGTTTCACTAGTTACGTTTAAGTCCCACAATGGAATAGGTGGTGAGCCTATTGCCATACACCGGGACCACATCCAAACTCTGAGTCAGTACTAGAAATTCTAAATTAGAAAAATCCAATAGTACCCGACCCGGGATTTGAATAGAAGACCTCCCGATCGGCAGTCGCGTTTGCAACCACTCGACCAACGAGGCAGTCAAGTAATTCAATTATTTAATTGTTGATATTGACAAGAACATCTTCATAGTATGCCTTGAGTACAAAGCTTCCAATGACTAATGTTTTATTTTAACAGCCAATATATAATCTTCTTTGCTCATTTATTATGTAAGGATACATTCTTTGGTTTAAGTACTAAGATTTCATGGTAACGATACTTTCTACATACATAGTAAATAGTAAATACATAGTAAATAGAATGTAATATGTTCTATAACAACATTTTATACAATTGCTAGCCCTGATCATTGCTAACAGACAGTTGCCATGTCAATGTTAACAAATGGTAAATGTTGTCATATTATTATTAATATTGACATTGAGTTACATATTATGTTCTAAAATTTGTTTCATAAAAAATGTTTTATGCACTGCCAATAATAATTCATATCTAAATTGCAATTATGTATCTTTTTCCACCATAGATATACTATTTGATGATTTATTATGTTTCACTTGAGAGGTATACACATCATAGCCTAAGGAAATTGTGTTATCATATAGTACTCGGTACCTGGTGGGTAGGAAATAGAAATTAATAATTTGGGCAGGTGGCCAAACAACCCACTCAGCCCTATACAGTGTAATAAACTTTTCTCTTACTTCTTCCTTGAAATTGTCTAATGGATTCTCCTCTAACAATGCTAAGCTTCCAAAAAAAGTAACAATCATTATAGGTGAAAATAGTATTTGATCTAGCAAAAGTTTCTTAACTACCATGTCTACAGTTTTTCCTATTATAAAACGATCTAAAACTTTGTACCAATGGTGACATAGCACACCCAATGCTGCTCCAGAAAAGGCCATGTGCATTGTTCTCTTGGGATTATACTTTTCTTGGTCTCCAGTGTAAATTTCGTAGGTTTGTTCTATAACGTCGCCTACAGATGATAAGGTTACAGATATTGTTATGTTGGTGTACAGTAAATATTTATCACTGAAGGCCACTTTTACAGCTCTTCTCAGATGAGACACTGGTCCCAATGTGCGCACATTGCTTGCTAGTTTTCGCCAAGTTACTCCAAGTGCTTGCATTTTCTGTCTGAAATTAAGAGAAATATAACAATTTCAAATGCAATATGATAAGTAATTCGTTCCGCTTCTTTTATCTAAATACATCAATTAAAAACTGTAGATATAGAATATTATTTATTTAATCATTTAAAAACGTGTAACAAGTCTTTATTCTTCTCAACAAAATCATATAAAAAGTTTAAGATACACAGGTATTCCGGAATTGTATCAAATATTTTCAACTTTTTTGTATGACTTCTGATGTTTAACATGTGAAGTATAAATGTCGTAGCCTAGTGATATTGTATTATCATACACAACTCTGTATTTTGTGGGCAAAAAATAGAAGTTTATTATTTGTGCTGGTGGCCACACCACCCATTCAGCTTTATACAAGATCCAGAATTTTTCTTGAACTTCTTCATTAAAGTTTTGAAAGGGATTATCTTCAAATATAGCGACTGTAGCAAAGAACGATAGAATTACCACGGGGGAACAAATAAACTGGTCTAAGAGTAATTTTTTGATGATCATATCAAATGTCCGGCCAATAATTATTCTATCTAAAATGTTGTACCAATTGTGGCATATAATGCCAGCGATAGACCCAGAAAATGCCATATGGGCTGTACGACTAGTGTCTATGCTATTAATATCCTTAGTATGCCACTCATAGCATTGCTCTATAATATCTCCAATAGTAGATATTCCCGCAGATAGGAAAACATTGGTGTACAATAAATACTTGGGACTGAAAGCATTATCAATGGTTGTCTTATATATGGAGTAACTTTTTAATAACAGTCTTCGAATTGTCATATCACAGCATAAATTTACATACTACCTAGAACAAACAGATTAAAATTAGAGAAGTACTTGCAACAATGTTTAAGTATCGACTATAAATATAACATGGAGCCATTTCTCTTCACTGAATTTATATTTCGAACCATATTTGTGCAATCATTATACCTATATATAGTTGAGATAGGTATATAATTAAACAATCATAGAAATAAAAATTGCTTGGTTTATGACTATACGCAAATTTTATAATAAATTTTTTATTTATAGTAACTATGCATTATAGACATCTTAATTTTTTTTTAATAAACGCGTCGAATTTGTAAAAAAATAATTTCACTTACCTATTGGTATTAGACGATTTGTAAACCTTAGGTTTGAATTTCAAATATTATGAGGTTTTTCCCGCGTATTTTAATGTGACTCTAAGTAGCTGAATATCTGTATTATAAAGTGAATTACGACGCAAAAGCATACATTTTGGCAATATAACACAATATTCAGCTAACCTATGAAATTTAACATTGTTATCATTTCTGACATAAGTTTGTCTGGTTGTAACTCGCCATGGCCATAACAGTGACAGAAAGCAGCTGATCGCTACCACTGACATTAATTCGTTTTCAAAAATACAGATTGACCTTTGTGTCTATGCTAAAATTAATTTCGTTAAAATTACTTACTCTAACATACTCATCACTACCCTGTAAGGAACCTGGAGTGACGTTATAGTAATAATCATAATTACTAGATTGCGATGTATTGACTAGTAATAGTCATTAATTCCATAATGAGGAGGATCATTATCAGATTAAATAATAAAAATAGTATGCATTTTTATTAATATATATATGAGAATATTACAATTATTTATTTCATTTCCTTTGTGGTGCTTTAGTTACAAGGTGTCAAGCCAAGTGCAGAGGAAATTAGAAAAACAAAATTGACAGCTTTTAAGCCATCAAGCAAACGAATTATGTCAAGTTTGGTTACACTTTGGTTGGAAATAATAGGGAATTCGTTAAATAAATAAATATTATCAAAGGAAAACATTAAAGTACATGTAGTGCATATCTGTTGATGTTATCATCGAATAGAAGTGCTCAATAATGGCTGGTTAGTAACATACCAATATTATAAATAATAAATATTTGCACTTTATCGACGCTAACTATGCTTCACATTATTGCACTTCAGAATATGTAGTCTACATTATTTGTTTATTTCACACATATGCCCATACTTAAAGCGACTGTCTGATGTTCATTAACGATTTCTCTTTTTTCAGACAAACTTACTCTCGATAGACATGCTATGAAAAACAGGGCAACAGCTCACCTTCGGATATATGTTGGTGGCTTACCAGATTCTGCCACTATTGAAGAGATGTACGAGCATTTCATCTCATACGGACAAATCAATGGGATAATCATAAATAGAATATTCGGATTTGTGCAGTTTGAAAACGAATCAAGTGTTCAGGAAGCGATATCAAAAGCCGATGGCAGTGTGTTCCACGGGAAACAAATATCAGTGAGACCAGCTCAAACACAGAATGATAAACCAAGGTATTATTGTAACATAACAATGTGAATTGTATGTATCCCTGAAGGGGTAGACAGAGTAGTATTGTACACTAAATTTACAGCTGATTTAAACAATTCACCATTAAATAGAGAGTGATTCTTTAGACTTGCACCAGATACAAACCCAGATTCCATACTGCTTCTAAGAGTTTTAATTTAGAAAATTGCAATAATACTTTCCCTGATCATGCACATGCAACCACTTGATCAATGCGGCTACATATTAGATCATAACTTTTGTATTTTCCAATTTAGATGAATCCACAATATATTTATGAAGTCTGATACATGTTTATAAGGTCAGTATTTATGCTAAAGTCAGGAGTAGCAGATCCAGGAAATCCTTTATCCCTTTCACAAAATAGGTCTGCCCAAATGAGTGTATGCCTGTATACATACATTACCATTTAGAGTTTGGAATGAGTAGGGTATTTGAATGAAAACTGCAATAATATATGTAAGGTATGCTTTATTATACTTAAATCTAAATATAACTTAGATTAACATGTAATTAAATATAACTAGTACAAAAAAGAACAAAAGTATATCGTTTTCATTAAATTTTGGCTCTGTAAAAATGGCCTCCCTTATTCTTAATTACTTTTTACTCATTCCTTTAATAAATTTACTGAATTATTTGGAGTTTAGTGACTTCCATTCGCTCTGTACATATTCCCACA
>DWMG01003032.1:0-12410 GCA_018244855.1 Elbella merops
AAAAAAAATATTTTCTAAGGTGTGTGAAGTCTGCCAACCCGCACTTGGCCAGCGTGGCAGACTATGGCCTTAATCCTTTCAATATGAGAGGAGACCCGTATTCCAACAGTGGAATTGTAATGGGTTGAAAAAAAAAATCATATTTTATCTATTACAACGCAATACAAATCAAACTATTAAATTCATCGGTCAATTAATCTTCCCGAAGTTGAGCATAGAAATTAATATTTCAATTCTTAGTTACATTTTGCATGAATGTATCGTCAACATCAACCTAATTCCGTAGTGGATACAGGAATGTTTGCGACCACGTCAGGGGGGTATTAAAGCGGAGTAATGGACCAGTTATTATTAGTTCCCAACCCAAAGCAACAGCACATGTTTATTCCGTAACAGAGACCGATAAATCTCGATGAACAATCCGAAACAACTTCATTAGACGACATAAGCTACGTATACGTTCGCGAACCGAGTGATTGAACACCTCTAGATTAGATGCCACTGATATTATTACCACGTACCACTTGTCCGTTATAATAGAACTTTAAAGTATTATTTTATGTACATTGCGTCGTATGTTTCGATAGAATTAAACTAAGCTCGATACAAATGTAAAACACATATGTACGTGTTCAAAGCGCGACAACAATAGTAAGCCAACTATATTTCGCCATTTTATTCAACTACCAACAAACACTTTGTTATTATTATTAAAGCTCTGTATATAATATTAAAACAAGGTCCTTTCTGCTGTAACCTTTGTTGGGTAAGGTAGTTTGTAACGTTCAATGTTCAGATATAAACCAAAATAGTAAGTTCTATATCTACTGCACGGTATTAGATATGTTAATTTCAGGGCTGTGCATAAATTTTGTATGCGAACTTTTTAACTTTTGTAAACGTTACCGGTGAAACATAGGAGTGTTCTGCATTCCTCTGCCTACCTCTTCGGGGATTACAGGCGTGAAGTTAAGTTACGTTGCGAACTTTTTAAATGTCGATATCAATATTACAAGGGTTGAGAACAGCCGAAGGTTTAAAACACATTTATGGGTTAGATGAAGTGTGTCGAGCAACTCGGGTTGCTGACGACTTGCAATTTTATGAATGAATTGCTTGAATGAAACACAATACGGTCTCGGTTCGAGCCAGCGGAAAGTGTACGTGTCTCGATTGGCATTTAAAAATGCATTTGGTTCAGCACTAAGGCTCGATTCACAGAACGGTGATGCTCGCTGTTGCACCATGTACTCATCAGCATGATGATATATTGTCTATGTCGTGATATGTAAGTTTAAACGGTCACCTGGACGTTACGTTATACGTATGATAGACAAGTATAGAATAACGATTTTTCATTGTAATAGATTATACAATTAGCGACTTATTAATAATTATGAATAACAATTATTTTTATTAAATACACGTATAATATTACGGCTTGCTCATAAAGAATGTCACAAACAATAATTACTTGTAGATATCGTCAATATAATTGAAATGACTGTCACAGATAAAAAATTATTATGTGTAGACAACGATGACATATTATTTTACAGTTATTTTTATTGGAAACAATATTGTTCACTAATTTAATCGATTACGTATTTTAAAATGTAATTTTGTCGTTTGTAAACGGCCTTATAATTTCACCTCTCGTAAAACGCGTCTTAATACGTATATCGGTTTACGTGACGACGGCTCGCTTGTTCGACACATTCCGTTTGAGTGTGATTTTAATGTACTTTGTACATAATTATGTATGTATAGATAAAATCGATATAGCCATTTATTTATGCATAGTAACATATATATAAACTTGGAGGGTGACCGAGATTATGAAAAATTCGTGGTACCGATTTGTAACGTCGTCAATACAATAAACGTGACGTAAAAAGTCAGCCTATTAAGTATAAAACTATTATCTTGTTAAAACACAGCACTGTGTGTATACACACACAGGAATCAAAAGAAAAAAGCTACAGACTATTTAAGTCAAAATAATTACCGATGTACTCTGTTCGAATTCAATAAATATACAAAACGTTTTAAAGCGTATTGGGAACAAATTTACCGCACGCAGCAAAAATAGGCGATACCAAGCGTATTGCGGCCAACCGAGAGCCGAGAGCGCCGCGGAGCTTCGATTGACAACACATACAGTTATTGGATTTAAGCCGGCGTGCGATTTTGGCTGCTATTAAATTGGCAATTGAATTTATAATAGCGTACACGTCGCGGGCTGACGGAGTGAGCGAGCATTAACTCGACATCACATCTCGACCGGCCGATCGGCGTTTAGTCACATGCCTAATTAAAATTATAGCTTCAACAGAAAAAAAGTATCTCCATTCTTACAATGCAAACTGATTAACTTCCGATAAGGCTCTATTATAAATTGCCAACAGTGTTTAGTTTCATAGTATAAATTAGTGTCAGCTATAAATGACCATGATGTATACTTCGCAAATTTGCCGTTGTAAATTTTAATTAATCTCATCTGCGTTTACAAAAATCAACTTATTCGCGCAATTACTGGACAATGATTGTAAAATTTATCGCCCATAGCGGACGGATCTACGACGCTTATTATTACGATTCTATGATAAAAGTTTTAACAAGGATGTCTGTGTATATGAAATTCGAAGATAATATGTACGTAATTACAGGTAAAAACAAAGTTAAATATTTTGCGTAACCACACCAAATTATGTTCAGATTTTATTCAATTTAACGTTTAAATATTATATTTTACTATTAAATATTTCGTGACTCTTTACACATATGGTTCAGTCTTCGCCCTGACTTCGCTGAAATCTGCAGAAGCTCATAACGATGACCCTCGTATAGGTTCGAAATTAGGTCACGAAAAAACACATCACAAGCCAATACCCACATATATAAATAGTTATTGTAACTGTTGGCTTACAATTTAAACGCTCTACTGTATGCACAATAAACCCTATATCTTTTGAAAGTGTATAGAGTTCAAATTATCTCATGAAACGAGGGAAAAATGTTATGTGAATCGATAGTAGAATCTCCTAGGTGTTGCTTAAGTTGATTTGGTGGCTGCATGTTTTTTCGAATCAATTCATTATACAAACTAGACGGTAGCGTGACTCGTTACAAATCATAAATTGATTTTTTGTTTACTCCTAATGCTCGTAATAAAAACATTGTGAAGTGTTTAACAATGCAATCATTCTGCGAACTGTCAAGAACGGTTCAATCAGTACATTACAGAGGTAGTTAGTAGTCGAACTAACAAATGCTGCTTACACTTTCTTACCACAGTTCTGTCAAATGATTTGCTATTTCTAAAATAATTCCACTGTCAATATACTTACGTTCAGTGATTACGATTCTAAATTAAATAATTGAATTACCTATTACCAGGCAATTCAATTCAGTGGACTGAGATAGGCTGATGATGATGATGATGATGATGAGGCAATTCAATTACTTAATTTATATGTTAATTCTGAATATTACTTAGGTCGCGAAAATTTCGAGAATTGTTGCAATGTGATAACATTTGAATGTTTTGTTGAAGTTGATATTATTCAGTTATTTAACAATTAAAAATAAACAAAAATAATAAATTGTAATTTTAGGAAATTAGTTTTTTTATAAGCAAACAAAACTAGACATAACCAATTATCAAAAACCAAAATGTTAAGTATAATAACTGAATAATTATATGTTATTACTTCGTTCCTCCTCTGTACTTAGTGATATTATACAAATTTAATTAATGACGACATCTTTAAAAAATAACTGGACACGTAAGAATCACGATTTAATTTTTTTTAATATGCCTAATTTATAAAAGTAGCTGCGTTCATTTCTCACAAATTCGTCAATGTTTTCCTCCGATTAGTTCTGTAAAGAAACCATCACAGGATATCCGCCAAACTGATTTCAAATTTAGCAAGCGCATGCAAACGAAATCTTGTTAATCCTTTACGCAATCAATCTTATGTAGTTGGCATGGCAACTACTAAATCACAAAATAGTTAAATGCAGTAAATTTTTACTTAAATATAGTTGAAAATTAAAATAATAATAGTCGACCCTTTATAATTCCACTGTTGGAATATGGGTCTAAAATCAAATAATAATGATCAATAAATATAGTTTAATAATGTTATATTCAAAGGAATTCCTAGGCGAAACAGACATCGGAGACATCATTACAAAGTTTTAAATAAAAACCTTTGTAAGAATAATTTGATGTTTGCATATAGACTGTTTAAAACAAACTGACAGACGTTACTATTAACACGTTCGTGTTTATGCGTGGAGGGCTCAGAGACAGAACTCTATAATTACATAATATATTCAGATATGCATCTGCGACCATTATGCACTATTATTACGTATTTATCTTATCATTACAGCGGTGTGGAGCTTGTGGAAACCCTCCCAATATTTATTCTTCCCCGTTACAACGTTAATTAGGAAAGGTGTGAATTTCTTTAAGGGCGTTTATAACAGGGTGGGCCAATTTCGCAGCTTATCTATCCGAACATCTCTACACAGGATGCGGTCGGGATAGAGTTCTCGAGACTCAGCATAACGTATTATTGTCCAATTAACATCACAATTTTATGTAAATAACTTTGAGGAAGGATAACGCTTTTCGGAACGGAAAGGTGTGATCGTTTACCGGGTAGGTGAATAACCTCGAGTGATTTAAAAGCTGTACACCATGTCCTGCCCTTTCAACAGTTCGGGAGTGGCCTTTGTACCTCCAGTGTTTTTATAGGATTGACCCATTCTTATAGTGAGTGAAAAAGTTTTTATACTATTTTAGCTCTCTATAAAGTAGACAATATAATAAAAAATATAGTAAGCTTCTTACTGGATTTTAATTTTGTCGACTTCGTTGAAAGTTCCTCGTCGCATAGGCATAATTGAAAATCCGCGAAACTGTAATAAATTCAAGTCAGTAATAAAATACACTAATCTCACTATTAAAAATTATAAAAATTACGTTAAACTTCTTCGTGTTACAGCTGCTAGAAGTACCTAAATTAAAAATTATTTACACAAATATGTATAAACAATTATTATTACGTAGACATTAATGTACCTACCTAACGTACCTACACTATGTGGATCCCTATTCTCCATACCGTCTAATACAACGTTGTATAATTGCATAATTCGTATGCACGTTGGTTACATAATTGGTATGTATCACTCCGGGCAATATCCAAAAGAAACTCTTCAATCTTTGGAAATTTCAAAATTAGGTCTCCCGCCTCGTAAATTAACGAACTGGAACACCAAACTAGGTCGTAGTGGAACTTCGAAATGAAAAGCAAGCCATCATTATCTCAGCGAACTGTTATACCTACTATAATCGAAGATGAGCAGGCTCCTGAGTATTTGACACCGTTCTATATTCCGAGACTTTTAATAGCACGTTGCATCTGACACCGTTGTTTCGCGACAAAAGCGTGCACGTTGTACCCAACTTTCGAGAGTTCGAGTGTTTCAATACACTGGATAATGGTGTAGCTAAGCTTTTAGATTCACTGCGATAATCCCAATGTGTCAGTTAACGCGTTATAAAAACGATGAGTGCGCGCTAATTAATCGCGTTCTCATAAACACGCCAACAGCGACTGTAATTAAATGCGGATCACACGACGTTTAGTTATTCATTCACGAGCAAATCCACAGATAAAATATGTACAAACACTTCCACGTGTAACTTAAGTGTAACTGACAGTACCTTCAAAACAGCCACGCTCGCCGCTGGTTTAACGCAAGATTTTCACTTCACAAAAAATATTAACGATATCTATTAAACATATTTATTAAACGCGCGTATCAGTTAACACTATGCATCATACCACGCGTCCCTTCGTGTTTTCTTTCTTTTCTATTCAAACAAATACCAAACATTTATAAATGTATGGTATTTGTTTTATGTTTATTTATGTTTATTTATGTTTGGTATTAGAAAATTGTTCCACTCTAAGGAATACTTACTGGAAGTAAACAGATAATACCACGATGTTGATTAGGATTGAATCGCCAATGGTTGCAAAAATAGAGAATTGCAGTAATCTCTCTATTTAAGTCGAGAGTACTAAATAGCACTTTAAGTACTTATCTTGATGCGCTTTCTTCAACGTTTAGATAGAAAAATGGATCTCGGAGCGGTCCCATCAAAGTCTGAAACGAATATAGGTACTCGTATAACTCTTATACGGACGTAATTACATTAATATAGAAATGACGCACGAGTAGTTTACCAGATAATAACAGATTATAAAAGTTTTAATCAAATTTAAAGTGGTCGGTTGAGTATCCTAAGTGTAGTTTCTATTTAATGTAAACTAACGCCTATTTCCGATTATGAGTACTATTACTAGGTACTATATTTGTGCAAAATTACGATGCTTATATATTGTGGAACAGCTCACTTGAGATCTGCACAATGTAACTCAGACGAAGGAATCAGCCTGCCGAGTACCAAGGTAGTTGAGAGCACTTCACTACATTTTTATGCAATTACGATTTCATAAATTTATATTTTATGTGGGTATCCGCAAGTTATATATGCATCTGGTGTGGCATTTACAAAAAATGCTAATATTTATGAAAAATACATAAGAACGAGTCGCGGTCAATGACACAAAATATTATTTTTCACTTTAATAGTATAAAAAGTACTGAACGGATCTCGTGGTGTACGGAACAACAATTTTCAAACCAGTTAGTACACTGACGGCAAGTGTCAGGTGATTTGCCCACACAAAGGCGTTAAGTAGCTCGCGATGAAATTTATTAAGCTTCAGGCCCGTGTTGTACTTCTTAAGCCCTCAGACCTAAGACCAAGTCCTGAGCTATCATAATCGGACATAACTCACAATCAGCTGGCCGCCAACGCTGTATCAATTTAGACCGCCTAGATACGCTCATTGTATATCATCGGTGACGCTAAATTATGCTAAACAGCCCTTTTGATATTGAATTAGCAACAGAACAAACCAAAGAGTTATGCGAAACATTTCAATAGGCCGTGAGGTCGGTTATTTATTGCTGTATTTGAATCCAAAGTTTATGCTTCAATATTTCGTACCTAGTTCATTTTTTAAACACCGAGTCCTGAATAATTATTATTACGACGTTGTCATCCTACACCCCTTTATCTGCATATTGACTAAAATTAAAAGCTTATATCCAATATAAGATAATTACACCATAAATCTGCAATCTTCTTAAAATTTGTTGCCGCTCATGTGCTCTCAACAAAACAAAATATAAGAAACGCTTTATTATTGTCTACATCCAAAAAGCGTGCAAAAATCCGTCCGATTGGGTTCGATAACTTTGAGAGATACCTGTTTCATTTAAATTAATTCCCATGTACACTGGGCATCTACAGACTGATTAGCCTTTATCCAAGATTTTATCACTCTCGCACCAAAAATCCTTCAGGATTTCGCACGTCTGAGTATCGGATGCAAGCTCCGGTAATCCTGACGTTATCGCTTGCCGAATGACGAACGTATGGTTCTCGCCGGGGCTTTAGGGCGACGTGAAACGAATGTCACTCAACATTTGTGTACTAGACCGTGGTGGCTTCGGAAAAGGAGGTATTGGAATCTAAAATGCATCCCAATTAGTGTGACTGAAATTTTGATCCATATGACCGCTATCGTCACTTCATTTGTGACCGGACATATTTCAAAGTGGCCGACGTGATACATCCGATCTAATCAAATCGATGCGATTGCGAAATTTATCTAAGGAGCGCGTAACTTTGGTTGTTAAACAAATTACATTATCATAGATTCTAATCAGTGCAATTAACCCGATGTAAAGCCAATGAAAAAATGTACCAGATCGGAATTATTCGCATACGGTTTCTCAAGGCGCGGAATGTCGGAGCGCAGCGCGGCGTGACGCTCACGCCGTCTTATCTGAAGATCTATCAAATTGTGATGCTTTTTCTTTGGCCGACTATGCGCGAAGGATTATGGGGGAATGCCGGCACTCCAACTATTCGAGCACGAACATTGTCTTGAACCTACCTAATAGCTTATGCTGGGCTGAGAGCCACAAATTAATGTACGTATCGACATAATTGTTCTGTGCTCGTACAGCTTCGGAAAGCGGTTACTGAAATTCCAATTTAAAACGACAAACGGTATCATGCGAACACAATTACTTAATCGATATCTTTTTTTTTAATTCACTACTATGTTTTATAACATATGATTAGTAACAGGACTTTTGCAATCGCCGTTTACCTCTAAACTCAAGACGATTATTCGGATTGTACGATCGGCCAATATCTATTTGACATTACATGTAACTATGCATAATTTGCGGCCAATGATAGATGCACTACGATTGGTAAACAGCCGCTCTGTAACGCTATCTCGATCAATTGTGCGGTTAGGTAACAGATTGATGGCTGGAGCGCACTGATTCAGTTAATGCAGCTTCACAGAGATCTCATTAATGATCAATACCATTAACTGCATTAATTAGTTTCTAATCGCAGCGATAATGTTTATGCTAAATTAATCCGCAATAACTAGAACGAACAACTTCTATGAATGAATTATTGGTAGGTACGTGTTTATTAAACCATCTGTCTTATCATTCTGTCTACAGTAAAATTGACGGCACGTACACATACTTGTAGTCATTTAAACGAAACATGCGAATATAATGTGATTTGTTCATCACAAATGGTGATTATATTGTTCGTTTTCTATGCAGCTTTAGTCTCGTGAAACTTAATTTTATCGGTAATCCAGTGCTAACTGTAACCTACAGTTTCACCGCGTTTAGAAATTTTATTTCGCAAAATGTTGTATGGAAATCCTAACATTTAGAAAACTTTTTGCTGGATGTAAAGCTTATAATAAATGTTATTTTATTCAGTGTTGTTTTAAGTCTACATAATATTTGGCAATAATTAAGGATAAGGCGTTTCTTTATATTTAAAGGTCATGTTATTATATCATAGAGTAGGTACTTTGCATGTAGAATTGCATTTATCATTTTTTCCCCCCATGTACGATTGCACCTTTTTAAAATTTTAACTTTGTAGCAAGTTTGTGAAGATATATTATTAAGGCGAAATATTAAAACAGTGGGTCTCTGGCTTGGACTTTGAATATGAATCAGTACAAATAATAGTTGGAAAATTTACCAAATTTTTAATTTGAGTACAGATTAGGTAAGCGCCCTGCCCTGGTTTAACACATTAGCAAGAAAGCCGATTTATTTCTGTATGGAGGCTAACCTTATCGTAAATTTAATACTTTAATGATACCTACCGGAGGCCTTGCTTTGATAAAAACCGTCGTGGCAGGTACCACGGCCATCCTGCGTCACCCACGGTTAGCAACCAACATGTCATCGGCATTTTTTTGCTGTCCTGTGATGTCTTTAACGAAATTCATGTCATTGGGTCCGATTTCTCTAAGATTAACTTTTTTACATTATTTGACAAATAGACCGGACCCTTATACGCTCGAATATTCAGTTACATGGTTTAACACTTAAAAGGGCTTAACGACTCTAACACATCCTGCGGGTTACGATGAAAAAAGACGACAAAAAGAGAATATACCTTATGTTTGTTTTTTAAAAGATGTCTGCACGAGATAAGGTGCAGCGGCACTTTAATCCTACAGCCGTTCGATATTTGAAAAGGATATGATGACAAGTTTTTGTTCCCTTTATCTAATGAACACGGATATGTAAGTGCGTGAGCAATACTTGGCTAAGTCGGCCATTCCCAAATTCTCGTGTCTCGATAAATGAGTGCGTGTAGCGCTCTATGCGTTATCGTCCGTTTTGCTGCAACACCAGTACACGGCTACGTGGCGATAAACTCCCGTCGATTTGCTCATACATTTTAGATGCCCAATTTACGTATCAATGACTCTTGTGTGCCCAGTGTTTATATGAACTGGTTTCATTACTGTGTTTTGTATATCGATCTTTCGAATGGACGCCTTATCTTTATTTGTTCTCATATCACCAAGTATTCTGTAAATGTACCTAAACTTAATAAACATCAGTGAACTAAATTAAACGGTCCGTAATTAACCACGAATATCAGTGGTATAATAAATGAATGTTTCAAAACTAAAAACATCGTATTGCACGACATGTGCAGTCGGTAGAATCCTAAATATTTTAATAGCAGACAAATAAGTAATGATCAAAATAGACATTGGGATGACTAAAATAGACTGTTTTTTAGTCACATCGCTCCACGTAGAACAAAACTACGAGTACACATGATGTGATTAAATTTTATTAGTCGTTAAAAACGCTTTCTAAAATATAATTTAATTACATCACCATGATAGCAAAATATCCTTATAAAATCTACATCCAAACTGCAAGAAGTATGAAAATTAATGAATCATGATCATCATGACATTTAATAGTCCTGGGTAAAATAACTAGTTATTAATTAATCAGTCTCTTTACAAAATTTAATAGCAGTTGAAGAGTATTTTCTGGAAAGGTATCGTTTTGCAGTTCTAACATTGCTCTTTGATCATTCTTCTCACCGTGCCTCATGTCGCGCTATGTCAAATTAAATTGAGCATAGAATGAGTGTTTCGCTGTGTAACAAGTGACTGTTGCATTTCATGGTCAGATTTTTGCCACTTGAGGATTATTTTTGTAAATACTAAATAGACTACCTTGTCTTGTCAGATTTAGATGTACATATGAGTAGACTGGTGTAGTCGTTCGTTTTATTAGTAGCGTATATAGAGGCAGCATTGTACACATTCTATTTTTGATTTAACTTTGATAACTGTCTCACAAGAAGTAAGTAAAGATTATAGTTAACTGTTTCGAATAGCTGACGCGTCTTTGAACCAAAAATAATTTATAATACTTGTATTACAATACATTAAAGAATTTTTTAATACTTGAATTAGTTATTTCTCTTGCTCCTTACAAACAAATTCGATTAGAATAGTATAATGAGACTTTATAATTATCGACGGACATCTCACTAGTGAGTTTCGACCAATAAGTTATTCTGTTACGACAAACTATATCTGATTTTTGTTTGAGTGAAGAACATTGTTTTTCGCTAAAGTATAATAATTCTCAGTAGTACTGAACTATGAACTGGAACGAAACCAATGAAATTCGAAATTAAACATATTTTATATTCGATATATAAATATAATTATATCCAGGAGCTATAACAGGCACTTATTGTAGGACGTATAGACCCGCTGTTGGTATACTACGTAACATGTTGATTTATATAATGTTACTTTCGGCAGCAGTGAAAAAAATATATATTTAATCGGTAGCCATAAATCGGATTCGATATTGTTTGTAGCCAGCGCACGATTCAATAAGGGTGAAGCGTTTACGTCAAATATGTGTGTTGAGTGTGAAACAAACATCTGTCGCATCCGATGTCGAGATTATTGCCACTCGAATCGCAAGATGCCTTTTTGTCTATCATTATGAGCCATGAGTGTTTCCATTGGCTCAGATTTTTTTTTGCCGGTATTTGCTCACTTCGCTTAAGTGCCATTCTAAATAAGAAGTGTTGATGTTTATTTTTAAAAATTGTAGCTGTAATTTTTTTTTCTCCAAAAGATTATTACAACTGCCAGTTGCCACTATTTAATTCAAAATTTGTTCTATAAACAATAATAATTGGGTGTGTAAATCACACAAAATAATTTGTACCTACAAAAATTGTTTTATACTGTTTCTCTACGTTTTTATAATTGAAATAAATGTAAAAGTCGTTTTCCCTATTCCCGTCAGCCATGTCCACTTATAACTAAGTACAAAAGTATACAAGAGCCAATTTGTATCGACAGCGATGAAAATTGCTTAACGCAAATACTTATACACGTTTTACATAATATGCAAAACACGGACATCCACAATCCACAAACGGCGAAGGGTTGATAAATAAAGCATGCTGTAGTACAGATATTGTATCGTTTCCATCCCAACACTCGTGACGTTTGAACGAATTCAATCCGTTTAAAGCACCGGCGTCAATTTCAGCCACATACACCCTGCAGATCGATACCATCTCTATTACCAGCGTCATTAGGTCCTCGCTTACCACACGCACTCCGCACCACCTATAGCCCCGGAACCCACGGCGTATACGTACAATGTTGCGAGCAAGGATTAAATAACTATGCAGGGTATGTAATGTAGGTAATGCTGGGATTCGACGTTTAACGGCTTCGGGATTACCTCAATAATTCCCTCGGCACAATAAATGTTTTTAGCCGCGTACGGTGGCGAACGATGCGACGCCATAGGTTGAAATTTTCAGCGATAAAACATGGCGTTCACGTTGCGTGCGTCGAACGATACTGAAGCCATATCCAATGCAAACGGGTCACAGTCCCAGC
>DWMG01003033.1:0-12406 GCA_018244855.1 Elbella merops
TTATTTTATTTTATTTATTCTTTATTTAAACCTTACAAAATAGTACAGGAATAAAAAGGCGGACTTAATGCTAAAAAGCATTCACATAATATTAAATATAACAAACAAGTTGAACACCATTTTTATGTACTTCACATTACTTTTAAATCGTGACAAAATTCCAATTAAAACTAAACGATTCACAATTTTAACCGACACTATATTTTGCTGGTGATAAAAAGTGACCCAGTTTGGCACAATTAAATACCTAATTACACACGCAAGTAGCGAACTGAGCGGACATATTTAGCGGCGTGCGATTAGAGGGTAGCTACGCAATACCTCCTTCGATGTGAGCACACGTAGACAAAAACTCGATAAAACATCATTACCGCCTAATGAGAATGAGAACGGAATGTCTAAAAACCTAACCGTTTAAAAAAAAACAATAGTATTTATGGAATATAAGGAAAAAAAGGAATTGTAAAAATAATGGTATACAGCCACAAAATATTTGGTATTAGTATTTAATTATAATAAACACAGACTGCCTTGTTTATCGAGTGGTTGCAAACGCGACTTCCGATCCGAAGGTTCTGGATTCAAATCTCGGGTCGGGTACTAATGGATTTTCTAAATTATAATTTCTAGTAGTGACTCGGTGTCTGGATTTGTACCCGGTGTATGGCAATAGTCTCAGCACCTATTATTCCATGGGGCTTAAACGTAACTGGAGAAACATAGGAGTGTACTACACTCCTCTGCCTACCCTTTAGAGGATTACAGGCGTGAAATTACGTTATAGATACTTATATAAATGGTTTGTAAATATTTAGTCTCACTTTATTACACGATAGATCAATAATAGAATGTTAAAAACTGCACATTATATTTACATAGTAATAGTCAAAATGAATGCTTCTACGGTCATGATCAATATAGAATAGGGAAATACATATTTATGTGATATTCTTAAATTTCCGCACATGCAGTGACTAATACCGCCTGCACGTAATGTTACTAATAATTTTCGCAATTTTCCACAGGTTTTAAACGTTCGTGTCTCATTGTTAAGCTTTTTAAGCGAAGGATATACGCACATTCTCACAGCCGGCAATAACATTGCGATACGTTTGCGTAACCGTGGCAAAATTGTTATTGTGTATTACCATACGATCGTGGGACAGACGTACAACCAATCAACTACCTGTGATTATATATGTACTGATTTTAACTCACGTAACGTTTTCCGGGATGGCCCGTTTCGTTCCTGTACGAGGTCCTTCATCATTCATGGGGCGGAGGGTTAAATCAGTACATAGAAAATCATGTTTATAAACAGTCACGAGACATTTAATAGTAAAACAATCAAGTGCCGTGCATATTAATTACATGTCTCTATGGGGGAAGAAAGATTGGCTAGATGGAATAGGACCCGTGAAGATTTTATTTGATGAAAACTGAAACTATCACTTAAATATTTCCATTCTAAATAACTTGTATACTGTTTTTTATTAAAGTAAACGAGTATGTAATACATTTGTCTCTGTTTGATTTGATACATTAATTCCATTCTTCTGCTATTTATGTCTTTCATATAAAACTATTATACTACATACAGTTCGTAATAAAGTCCTTGCTTAAGAATTTTAAATACTTTCAGTTCACTATGTATTATTTATTACGAGGGATTTTCCAGACATGTGGACTGTTGATAATAAAAAGAAGCATCCAATTTTATTATTTATAATATACAAACATTTACCGTTTGTTATATAACTTGTGTTATTATGATAGGCTTATTTTTATCAGACGACGTTCAATTGACTCAATTAATAAATAATTAATAAACGAATATAATACTAAAGTAAAAATAATTATTAAAATGTTAAAACTTAATAATGTTAATTGAGGTCAATGTGGGTGACGATATAGGTGGAGTGACGACATACGCAGTGGTTGGATGCGAAGAGCTGAAGATCGAGCTCAGTAACGTGCCATTGGAGAGGCCTGTGTCCAGCAGCGGACGGTAATAGGCTGATGATGTAAGTCATTGACCTCATACATATGTATGTATGAGGTCAATGACTTAACATATTGATTACCCGTAACAATACACGTGTAATGGTAACATTGGCGCACTTGCACACATTACGATCGGTTGGTACACTATGAGAAATTGTTCAATGAATTTTTGCTCCAATAATTCCCACAATTATTACCCGTATATAAACTATTAGAGTAGTTCCTAAACATCCACTATTGTCTTTGATCACGGCGTGAAAACTATCGTATAACTGAGTAACGTTCTCGTAGTTTACCAATATGTTTAACAAAGTAAGTGTTACTACTAATCGTGTTCGTGAATAGTGTACGTAGATTTAAGAAAAATATTTATTTCTCAAGTTTATCGATAAACAACAAATGGACACAGTGTAGCTACTTAAGTTTAAATAGCTACTCGTATATTAAGTAATTTTTTGTGTAACTATTCGGTAACGGGTTATAAATTGATTCCCCGCACAGTAACTCCGGAACGATTACAATAATTACTTAAGGGTTATTTATATCTTGCATAGGACAGTTAAGCGTTTACGAAATATTTTTCACTTTTATCCATATTTCGGGCCTTTTATTCATATTTAATGTTATTGTTTCATCTTACACATTTTTTTACTGTCTTTAGATGTTTTGCTAAAAAACTATTTAAAAGGGCATACAGTGAATATAGTGGCAAATATTTTTTTATCACTCACGCTTTTGTAAGATCCTGAGTAGAACTGACCTTCGGTAGTTGGATACTCACTCTAAGAAGGAAAATAATTTTAAAAATTGTTTATGTTCCTCTCGATTTCATTGTCCGACAGCGAGTCAATAAAACTGTTTCTTAATTCATTGATAAAAATAAGTGATTCATTCTGACGGTTGATGATTCACTCGTCGACCTTCGATTTTTATATCACTGTATTTGCGCCTGGCAACGAGTCGTATTAGCAAAATTACACCAATATGATTTTTACAGTCTAAATCATTGTTTTTCCGACCTAAAATATGTATTATCCATATAAAAACAATGCATGAGGGTAGTTAACTATTGACAACTAGTTCAAATAAAAATATGTGTGTATGTGTACATATTACACATAAATAATCCAAACTATAACTACTTATTCCTCTGACAATAATAACTACATAAATTACTAACTAGAATTTAGTATAAGGCATTTTGCATATTACATAGTAAGATTTATGAACACTTCTATAATATAAAACCATTGATCATTAATTTTTGACATGGTCTACATATACTTAGGTTCTAAACCTTGTTTGCAGATATTGACAGTATGTGCGTTTATATCAACCTGCCAAGCGATATTTCCAATCCACCACCACCCTGCAGTCTCTCACCAGGAAGTGATCAAACATGACGGGCCGCACCATCCAGTGCACATCCATCACCCTGTCCCCATTCACCACATCCCCGTGTTACATCACATCCCGCACGAAATACCCCACCATATTCCTCATCATATCCCCCACATCCCCGTACACCATGTACAGCATATTGACCATTATGTAAGTATTAAACTTTAACCATTAACATTATAAATTATGAAACATTTAATTTTTTGCTCTGTAAATTATCGACTCGTCCATTTTATGATGGCCTTTCTGTAAATGTGACACAAAAATATTACATACTTATTAATCAATTTCATATTGGAGAAAATCATAGTATCTATAAATTATAACTAGCTCTAGAAACTTTGCATATATTTATGAGATTTAACAAAATTGATTAGAGGTGTCGTTCGAATTTTAGCAATCGAATTTTAAAAATTTTAAATAAAATGACCAGTAGCAGTAGAAACTTTATGAAAAATCTCCAAGAATAATTGAAATTTAGCTACGATTCGAGTAGTACTTAATTTATTGATTTACGATTGATGGATAATTACACGATAGGATATACACTGAAAATAACATGGCCTTAAAGCTGATAATACGTTTAAACGTACCTAATTAATTGCAATAATTTGATGTGTTTTCATTTTAATTATAAACAATTTCCTTGTGTAATTAATTGCATAAAATCTTAACACGTTACACTTATTATAAATAAAAATAACGACTCCCATTTTCATGGTCATCAATGCGAAGAGATATTGTTTTATTACAGGTTAAAAGTATTTCATTGTAAAAAATGAACACTTTTAAAACTCCTCTAGGAAAAAGTATGTTTTTCAAGTTTTACTTTTTAGGCGTTTCCCGAATACAAGTTCCAGTATTCCGTCCATGATCACCACACTGGTGACGTGAAGTCCCAGCACGAGATCCGCCATGGGGACCTCGTCAAAGGTGGATATGAGCTCGTAGAGCCTGACGGCCGATACAGGAAGGTTGAGTACAAGGCTGACGACCACACTGGGTAAATATATATACCAAAAAGAGTTGGAATAAAATCTTTTATGTTCGTAAATACCTAACGCACAGAAATCTTGTTTTAGTTCTATAAGTTTAATAATTTATTTATTCATTTCTCCAAATGTTTTTACCGTAGATTCAATGCTGTCGTGCACCACTCCTCGCCTCATCATCATCTGCATCTTTCCCATCACGGTTAAACTCTAAATTGTAGTAACTTCATGTTGGAACAAGCAAGCATTTCTGGCCTTCTATACTATGATCTCTAAATTGCACCGACATTGTAATATAGGTCTACGAATTCAATAATAAACAGATTTTTTATAACTTTCTTCAGTTTTATTTTACTCTTTCTTTTATGCGTGAAAGACGGGAACTTCAGTTTTAATTTTACTTTGTTCGTATTGTCGTTTCTACTATTATTGTCGTACTGGGGTTGTCTTTGGACTAGAAACGTCAGCAGCAGGCTGAAGAAAAACATTTTGAGCAAAGCAACAAGTGGTAGAGTTCTTTGTAATTTTTCTTTAGGCGTGTGATTCAACATTGTATATCAGTGTGTATACCATCTCGCACGGTGTAGGGTTATGGCTTTATCCTTCTCATTCTGCGGAGAGATCTGTGTTCATAAATAGTCAGTAAAAAAAAAATTATTTAAGTAATTAATAGACCTTTAATTAATATACATATATATATTTATATTTAGAATATAAAGGAGGCGAAAAACCTTTCACAAGACCGTAGCAAGCGGAAATTATATATCTATGCCTACCCCTATGGGAAATAGGCTTCACTTCATTACTGTTAGCACTAGTACCTTACGCTATACACCGGTTTTTACTTAAAAGAAAAACATTGCTACTTTAAACCGATAGGCAATTTTTTTTTTTTTTATTTCAATATTTATTCATAATAATTGAAGTATAAAATATTGTAGGCAACGAAAAAACTTTTTAGAACAATTTGTTTTTACGTCAAACGTGTTATTTATTAACTTTTCATTAACGTTTAATTATTGTATACCTAGATCATACGAATCATAATTATATAAGAACTGTACTTAAAAAATATATATTACTATTCTTCAAGGGTTCAGCTGCACTAGCAAATTTTTTTTCATATCGGTATATACATATTGGTTTTTAAATAGCATGTTAAAAAAATTATCGGTATATACATATTGGTTTTTAAATAGCATGTTAAAAAAATTATGAAGAATTCTTTACAAAAAATATTCTCATCTGTTTATTGCATCTTAATAAATCGTGACCGGATATTAAGTTCGCTAAATGCTCTTAATTTTCAGTATCTAATGATTATGTATTATGACCGTCAAATTCTAAAGAGGAATTCAGACGATAACCTTATATTAAACTCATGATCAAAACACCGGCTTATAAAATGCTTACAATTTTCTACCAACTTCGTATTATTATTTTTTAACTGCTTCGTTGGTCGAACGGTTACAAGTGCACCTTCCGATTTCTCTCTGCACGTTCCACCATCCACGGACCCATTGCTACTTAACTAAAATAATCGAAACATATCTGACGTAGCGTACTATTAATAATTACCTATTACATATGTATAAAACTAGAATCTGAGAGGGTTGCAGAATATTTAGCTCATAATTGCCTCCTACACCAAATGTTAATTTGGTATATGCTACTGTAGTATACTAGTTATGTACGTACAAGATACTTCCCCTTATGAAACACTCCTACGTTTTAATGCGTCTGAATCGGGCATTTTATGAGAAACTACGGATAATTACTATAATATGGCTTACATGAAGGATATTGAAAATTAACAACAAACAGCTAACTTATGCTATTATATATAGCAAATACGACTGCGATCGGTGTCAGTCCACTTCATTATATCTAACTACGCGTGATGATTTTGAAGGTACCTACGTATATTTTTTTGCTACTATATATAAAAAAAAAATTAAATATTTAAATAAAGGGCTAATAAATTGTAATAATATTTTGAAAAGTGAAAATTACTCTATTACTCTAAGAAATCAACTATTATTTGTAATTTAAGCATGGGTACAGAGAAAGTACTGATTTCCATAACATATATAATAAAAATTCTTAACGTATTTAGAGTTGAGCTGTAGCCTTAAACACTTTTGAGAGACTTTTGAGCGATCTGTGTTCAGAACAATGGAACGATAAAAAGGCTGATGGCAATAATGATAATTTAAAACTACACTACAAATATTATTTTCATAAGGTGTTGGTAGCGTTGGGCGTGGTTAGCGGCGTGTTCGCTGATGACCACCATGCCTATTCGGAGCAGAAGGTTGTGAGATATGACAACTCTCACCAAGGCCACCATGGGGAGCTTTCACATATTGGATCTCATAAACCAGAACATCATGAAGAATACGTAAGTCTTGTATGGCAACGTGGTAGGTACTGCAGTGTGGTCTTGAGTTTTATGAGTAATTGTATTCAAATCCAGCAAGTGCATATGCACTTGCTGGATTAGATATACATATATTATGTGCCGGTGTAACTCACGCACGTTTTTCGAGATGGTCCGGCTAGTTTCAGACCTGCACGAGCTCCTTCAGCATGAGCTCTTGTCTTTTACAGCGAGATCGCGGTCTCAGCTGCGACCTCGCTGCAAACGAAACTAGTCGGGCCATCCCGAAAAACGTACGTGATTTAAGCCGATGCATATATGTATAACCATCGAAAATTTAATAGTAAAATAGCAAATCCGGCAATATTTCAAATTTAATAACCATCTCTGGATCATGGCCAGTGTGGTAGGATGTTTTGTTTAAGCTTTCTATATACTAAACATTCTAAATCGTATTAACTAATATTAACTTATGAGCCTGAAGACTAACGATCATTTTTGAACATTACTTTTATCGACAAAGTGATATTTTTTCAGGCCTGGGCGTATCCAGCCTATGAGTTTTCATACAAAGTGGAGGACCCACACACACATGACTACAAGGGACATCATGAAACGAGGGATGGTGATGAAGTCAAGGGACTGTACTGGCTGATCCAGCCTGATGGCAAAAAACGGACTGTAACTTACCATGCCGACAAACACAGCGGGTATTTTATTTATGAAACATTTTATTATGAAACTGTACACAAGAAGAAATTAGCACACTTACCGTCTATTATTATTAGTCTGATTTTGTATAAAAGAATGATTGATAGTTATTGAACAGCAACACGCCCGCCTAACTCGTTTTTCCTTTTTAAATTTTAAACTGAAATATCACCAGCTATAGCAATTTAATACAGCAGTAATCGCAGCTAATATGTACATTTAGTTCTTTCCAATTTAGTTATATTCTCTATGAAAAGGCGGAAACTTTAACATAATATCAATATACATATTGTATCCCTTTTACTTTATTAGTGATATTTGTGTAACTTTTGTTTTACAGTTTCAACGCTCACGTCGAATATTCTGAACCTATTTATCATGGTCATCACGAGAATAAATACGAGAATCACCATGAAACAAAGCACCATCACGAGAACCATCATGAAGAGCATCACGAGGCACACCATGATAAGCACTACAACGAAGAACATCATGGCAATCATCACAAAGAGGAACACCTCGATGAACATCATGAAAAACATTACAGTTATAAACCTTACGCATATAATTTTGCTATTTATCATCATAAGCCTCATGTTCATCATGAAGAGCATCATGAAGAACATCATGAAGATCATCATGATGGTCATCATGAAGAACATAAGCATCATCACGGAGAACACGAAGAAGTTCACCGAGAGGAAGAACATAAAGGGCACTATGACAAACATCACATTCCAAAATCTGATTATTACCTCCATATTGTGCATCCTAAGTATTACGGACATGAGGACCATCATCACGAACATCATCATGAAGAACCCCGTCATCATCATGACGACAAGGCTCATATTGAACACGAAGAGCATCATGACGAAGACTATCATGATAAACATAAGAAGTATTATCACGAATATCTCTTTAGACATCATGAAAATGAACACCATGGCGAAGGTCACTATGGCCAACATAGGGAACATGAAAACGATTACCACAATTCGCACTACCACGGTCGACATCATGGAGAGCATCATCAAAATCACCACGACTTGGCATACTATGCTCGCCTTGCTTTCCAACAGAAAGAAAACCAGGATCATCATAAGGAACATCATGATGCTCACCACCATGAAGAACATAACGAATATCATGACCTCCACAGCCATCACCGCCCTCCGCTTTATCAAGAACGTAATAAGTATTTCCATCATATTCTTCCTTTATACTACAAGAAATACGATGGACATTACCACGGCCACCATTGATTTAATGAGAGAAAACAGAGACCTGACAAATGAAAAGCCCAAACACCGAAAAATTGGATGTATTGTACATGTATTTAATTCTTCTCATCTAAAAATAATTAATATAACATGTACAATTCAAAAATTGAATATATATGCAAATATATGCAAAACAAAATCAAAAACTGAGTTTCACGTATTACTCGTCTATATACCTCACGCATTGCTTAAATATTATTGTTTGTTTTCCTTCCTTTTCCCTTCAAAAATATCCTGAACTTTTTCAATCTATGCTAAATACAGACATGTTTTCTCTCTTCCCAATATTTTTTACGGAGTTACTTTCGAATAAATGTATAATATTTAACATTGATTGAAACACAAACCCTTATAGTATTACATAAGAACGTTTCAAATAAACAAAATATTCATTTAATTTCTATTTAAATTGTGCAAATTGAAGATATTTTTTGGGAGCATTCTTCAACTTTTCACAACGTATTCCAATCATGAGTGAATATGTTTTCTAATTACATGTAATCATATTATGCTTGATGAACTTGATGAAACTAAATTTCGTAAATATTCCATAAATACTATTTATTCGCCATATTAATAACAGACTGAAAAACAAACTGTGAGCGCAGAGTCGGCTAAAAATGGTCAGTCACTCGGACTCTAAACGCATTGAGTATCAATATTTATTATCTATTATATATTGTCATTATATATTGACTGCCTCGTTGGTCGAATAATTGCAAACACGACTGCCAATCGGAAAACCTGGGTTCAAATCCCGAGACAGGTACTATTGGATTTTTCCAATTTACAAGATCCAGTAGTGATTGGAATCTGGATCTGTGTCCGGTGTATGACAATAAGCTCACCAGCTGTTCCTTCAACGTGATTGGTGAAATGTGGGATCGTACGAGTATTTAGTTGTGATTATCATTAGGCCAGTGAGTTAAGGTTAGATTACATTAGATTCGACTGCGGTATCTTATATTGTTAGGTTAAGTTAGGTTTACCAACCTTTACCTTACGATATTCAATCGAGGCATTTAATGACAAATATACAAAAAAGACTGTTAAGGAAATCATTTGAAATATTAAAGTAAGATATTTATACCCCATAAATTAAAATTTAAAGGTTAGTGTCATAAGAAAATCAAAGAGATAATTTGATCTCTTACAATAAACATGTACAATAAAGAAGATAATCCTTTCATAATCTAATGACCGTTTGATAGATAATACTGGGATATTTTAACACAATAGGCGTGATTTCTTTAAGTTTGTGATATGGTATTTCTCACCAGCGATTGTGGCGACACTGGAATATTATATAAATAGTTCTTATTTATAAAAAAGAGACAAAATCATATGTAGAGTAAGTGTTGGAAAAGATATAGCGCAAATGAAATTTTTAAATATGAATCATTATTCTGATACAAACCGTACAGCAAAAAATCCAATATTTAAATATTTTAAAGTGACTCATTGGCGTCAATGTCTGAAGGTTGCATTTGTGCTATGTCGTAAATATTTATTTAGGTATATTAATTTATGATCTCTACCTATCCTGTAATGGATCTGGCGAAAATAATCAACTCTCCGGAAAATTTCCAAAATCTTAAACTCCCAACAAACACGTTTTACATAATATTTTTTTGATATAGATATTTTGGGTCGAATTTTGTTAAGGAAAGCAGGCTAAAATAATATAAAACAAAAAAGCAATTCAACATCACTCTCCTTTGTAGAAATCGGATAGTACAATTAGATAATAATTACAAACATAACGATAAAACAAAATAAAAAGATAATTGTATGTACCTAGAATAAAATAACTGCACCATCGTCAACCCATGTGTATATGGTGTAGATGTCTGTTTAACTGTCCTTATCATTGACAATCCTTCTATCCTTCCTCCGATCTTCTCTTTGAATGAGAATCGTTAAGGCTTGGTCTACTGCGCGGACCATGAGCGGTGAGGTGGAGTGACAGTGACAGCATAATTATTTAGAAATCAGTCTCCAGCTCCGCGAGTTCTGGATTCCAACATTGCACGCACATTTTACTCATCAACACTATGTACATTTTGAGTTTAAATATCACTTGCTGTAACAGTGAAGGATAACATTGTGGGGAAACCTGCACGCCTTAAACCTCTCCATAATGTTCTCTAAAACGTGTGAAGTCTGCCAGCTCTTGCAATAATTGATTCAATTCGCAAACCGTTCGTGACCGTAGATGCGCAGATTAACAACTGCTTTTAAATTTCAACCGATACGAAACTATTACGCCCATATCAATACGAGAAACTGCAAATAATTACTGCGGTCTCATAACATGTAGGATATTGAAAATTAACAATAAAGTACTTAATTCGGTATAAATATGAGATAAGATTGCAATTGGTGTCAGTGTACTGTGATATCCGAAATCCTCACGATGATGTGGAAGGTAAACAACTTTTATATATTATCAGGTTTTACTTAAAATTTTACAATAGTTTAAATAAGTAAAGTTATTAAATGCAAATAAATATTTTAAAACAATTTCGTTTATAAAAAGTACGAATAGTATACAATTTTGTTTAATTCTTTATCGTCTTTTAAATTTTCATTTACTTAATGATATCGTGTCGCTATCATTTTTGTCGTGTATTTTCAAAGATTTCTCATTAGTAGTATTAATTTCTTGTATAATTTACATTTCAGACTTTAATATTTTTGACTGTGACAAGCGTCGTATTAGCAGGTAGGGTAAGAAAACATCACGCGAATTACAAATTTTATGTGAAACATGACTATGACTACGGACACCATGAAAAGCCTGAACACAAACATCACCATGAAGAGGAAGTGCAACAAGAAGAAGAAAAAAAGGAAGAGCAGCCAGTAGAACAAGAGAAACAAGAAGAAAATAACAGTGCTGAACAAAATGAGGAGCAGGAGCAAAATGATGGAAAAGAGCAAAATGAGGAGATAAAAGAAGAGCAAGAACAAGGACAAGTAAATGACGAATCTCATAAGCCAGAAAATCATGAAGAATACGTAAGTGTTTTTACCATAACAACGACTACGAATATCATTTTAAATTAACTTTACGTATGAAAATAAGTCACAAACACATTATTTTTATTCTTAAAGGATTACCCAGCATATGAGTTTTTATATAAAGTGCAAGATCCCCACACACATGACATGAAAGGTCTGCATGAGAAGAAGTACGGTGACGAAGTGAACGGTGCCTACTGGCTGATGCAGCCCGATGGTTATAAACGTACTGTGACATATCACGCCAATAAGCACAGCGGGTAAATTTTGAATGTTTTACTAATTTAAATGAAACCAGGATCAAATTCTTAAATTTTATTAAATTAAATCTATGATTAAAATATAAAAATTTGGATAACTGTCAGTAACGTAGACTAGATTTAAAACATTAAAATAAATTACTGCTTAGATGACGGTGAGGAAGACGTAAGCCGACGTCGGTACATTATAAAGTTTAAGTGAGTTTTAGACGTAAATAAATTAAATTTCGCTATTTTTGTACCAACAGTTCACTATTTTTGTATTTTTCTGCGGATCTGCCAACCCGCACTTGGCCAGCGTGGCAGACTATGGCCTTAACCCTCTCAATATGAGAGGAGACCCATATTCCA
>DWMG01003034.1:0-12405 GCA_018244855.1 Elbella merops
GTTCCAACGTCCGCCACTGATGGCCCTTGGGACAATAATTAATGAGTTATTCTAACGGCCACCACTGGTGCCTGTTTTAGTGGTGGCCGTTGGGAGTATACTGTCCATAATCACTTCACAATGAAAACAACATGGAACACATATAGTTTAAAGTTATGGGTGTATCTGCTGATTTGTATCTGCTACTTCTTATTTATTAATCCCTATTGGAATTTTACAAGTGTGCTAAATTCTGCTAAAAACTAGTCTTACTAGAGAAAAAAACTACATTTGGTACCATGTGGAAAGAATATTTCTTTGAGTATATAGAACCAAACATCATTCCATAAGTGTTCATAATATATGTACATACTATATCTATTTCAACTAGATTTCTATACTCAGGCATATATAATTATGTATTGACATAATTAGTCACAAGTAGTCTATAGAGCCTAATTAACAAAATTATACCAATAGTATCAAATATGAATATCAGAACTGGGTAACATTCACTCATGCAACACACTGGTACTATTTAAAAAAATGTTATGCATTAATTAATATTTTTCAACACCATACACATATAATGTTTCAAACTGCAAATGCAACATGCATTTGTTTTAACTTGACACAATGGTTCTAAACTACACATTAGAACAACAAATTAAAATATCCTTTCTGGCTGTGGTGTGAATGAGGTTTGTGTGTGTGAATGAAGAGTGTGTGACCATAGCACCAACTTCACTAAAGAATGCTAACCTGAAAATGTGTTATTTATTTAATTAATTAACGAAAAACAATACACTCACCTCCATTTTCTAACGATCCACGATTGCATGTAAGTAAATAAAAATTATAAATGAAATAGCATACAATTAGCCAGTGTACATAGACTCTAAACAACCATTTAATGTTTTGAAACCATTCTCTGGCAAACTGATTAAAAAGAAAACTATATTACTCCTAAGTAAAAAGATACACCTTGCTATACAAAAATAATTATAATTAAAGCAAGGAGCATCCTAATGCATTCTAGTCCATAGTCTAGATTTCATTCTTTGCACTAATTTCTATAAACTTAGTGTATAATCTAAGTAACAACTATGTAATTTTTTTTAAATATTGATGACAGTTGGATATTAGGTATACAGCTGATTTGACAGTTTAATAGACACTATGTAAAATGTTGCTTATTGTAGATATGAAACACTTACTCTTTTATTTTACATTTCACTGTGTCCCAATGTTAATAACAAAAAAAAATCGACAATAGTAAGAAATTTCACTGAATAGTTAATTAAGCAAATAATGAAACTATACACTCTAACATTGGCTTTATTCCACTTATTTTTATCAATGAACAGAGCTATTGTCAAATCTCAATAGCTGTTCAAATTAAATGCTGAAGAATATAGTACAAAAAAATTTACATTATGTATTAAATGAAACATGAAATAGCTTTACTACCTCTTAGCTGTTAGTTTCCACTCAATAATCCAAAACAAATCACCACTCACCAAGTATTTCAGTCTTATTCTCTTTTTCCTCCTCTTCTTCCTCATCGTCATCTTTGAGGAATATGCCAATGTTTTTTATTTTTTTCTTAGATTGTGTCAAAAGTGTAGCCGGCTGTTCTTCATTCACTAATACTGTGTCACCAATGAATAGAGCATATGTCTGGAAAATGTAAAAATTATTTGTGACATTATAATGAATCACACTATAAATTCATAAATTTAAAAAAAGCTATAATGTCAAACTAATTAAAGCTTGTTAAACTAATCAGTATCATAACAGTAAGCATCCAGTCTCAATACCTATGAGTACTTAAGGCATTAGGAGAATATATCAACTTTAACACCCCGTAACTACCTCCAAATGAAATTCATGCAAGAGATATTTGATACACAATACTATTTTCAATATGCATATATTTAAAAACTCTTTAGAAAAGCCATGGTTCCTATATATTCTAGTGATGTTTAATGAGTTTCCTTAACTTTATCAGTTCTATGACACATGTAGAAAGTATTATATTACAATAAGCTTTGTTCTAGGTACAATAATCATAAAAACATACCTTTCCTTCTTTTTCTGTGGCGGCACTGTTAGTCAAATTTGCCAAGCCAATATTTATATTGAACACCATGCCCTTTTTCGCGACAGTTGATGCTTTTGGCCCGATAACAATTGAACTTTCTCGAAACTCTATACCCATAGCAAAACTGAAACAAAAGTATATCAGGTCTCTTTGAGATACATAAATTTAGATAGATATTGATATTCATAAATGCATTATGATAACTTAAAATAGATCCCTACATATCATGTTGTTTTCAGTTTAAATCATCTATATATAAAAATACTGACTGGCTAATTAAGTTAATAAGTACACTTGGTCATCATAATGCAATACTGTTGTGAAATTGTACAAGTGGCCTGGTGATGAGTGTTAAATTTTATAAGCAATTCTAAGGATTCCTAAGGACTTCTATGATTTTCTAGTAGAGTACAATAAACAAAAGCAATAAAATATCTTATATAATCAAATATAATAGCAATCATAAAAATAAGCACATTTAAATACAAATCTTACTTACCCAAATGTTTTAGTGAGATTGTCCACTAAATTTGGCTTCTCCTTCTTAGCCAAGTCCAAACCAGCTTCATAAACTGTTGACAGCTTTACTCCCGCCACCAACTTTTTCATTACCTCTTCTTCCAAATTTAATAGAAAATTATAATTACTCTGAATATCATCTGTAGGATTGACCAGCAAAGTACGGACAATATTTGAGCAATATGACTTATATCTGGCACCCAGTGAGCAGACAATTGCACCAAAATGCAAGTGGTTTTTATCAGACACTGCACTAAATTTGAGACTGTAATTGCCTCCAGACTGTATGATCGGTGGGTAGCACATATCTACTTGACTTGTATCAACTCCTGTGACATACTTTTTATCTGATATAGCAGCTTCTACTCCCTCAGCGAGTTTTGAATGCTTCACTTTCTAGAAAGAAGGGGTAACAAATATCTTTCTTTAATAAAGCCAATTTGTCAGTCAAGGCTCTCCTTGCAGATGGAGGAGTATTAATTGCCTAGTGTACCAACATGTGGGTATGCAAATTTTACACACCATAGGTCACCAATATATCTATAGCTATTTATTTTTTTTTATGTAAGAAAAAGTTAATATTCAATATGCACATTTAAATCTTTAAATAATTTGTAGAGCTTTAGTTGTTTTTCTAATGATGACAATGTCCATAAGGATACAAAAGTTATAAGTAATGTAGTAGTTTACAGTTTAAAAAAATTGGTTAAAGAAATATGTTTCGTGTCATTCCTCGAAATATAATATTTTAAGATTATATCAACAGCTAGTTATTTGTAAGTCTAAATAAAGATAGATAGATAAATATTAATTATCAAGTACCACTCGTACATTTGCTCAGAAATAAAATTACATATTATCATTTCATAGTAAACAAAGTTGTCTTATGTGTGATGTCTTAAAAATGGAGCTTTATTCTCTACAACATTCACTTAAAAATTAAGTTCATATTGAAACAAACTACATCAAACATGAGATGTATTTATGACTATATCTAGACAGTTTTTCAGTAGATATGCTTGATTTATAGTTAGTTCCTATCCATATGCCTTTTTATATTAATTTATATTTATTACATTGATTAGAAAATATTACCAGTAAACTATGATCTTAAATTACACATGAAATAGAAATTAGATTTCTCTAACCAAACACATGTGTGATTCATAATAAAAAATTAATCTTTACCTTGTCCGAATCTATAATCTCCATAATTTGATCCTTCAAATACTTTGTGAAAACATCCACTGTAACTAAGCAGGCCTTTTTTATTGTTATTACTTCTGGGTCTTCCTTTGGCGCCATGAGAATAGCTATTGAAGAACTGATATCAACATTTTCAAATTTCTCCAATTTCATCACAGCTTTCCAGCTCTCACAAAATTCACCAGGATAATTGTCTTTTATGAACACTCCAAGACTTTTACCTGATTTGGATTTTTTGATCTCTTGTATGAGTTTATTGAAATTCTCTTTGTCCTTGTCATTCTGTAACAGTCATATGGACATCATGCTACTTTTTCAAAGAAAAATTTTCAGACATGGTACCTAATTGCTTCACATTTCACAATAATGTTTACAATAAGAGATTTACTCACTCTGTCTCTTATAAGTAATTTAACTGGAGGTAGTTCTGATTCTTCTTTGCCATTTTCAATTTGCCTCAGGAATTCAATCTTCTTTTTGCTTGCTAGGAAACACATGCTTTGCTCTGTTAGGACTGTTATCGTATCTGGTAACTCGTATCCGAACAGCCATGTCTGTGAAGTAAATAAAACATGTGCTTTCAATATAAACATCGCCATAACACATGGACATACATCATAATATTCGCTTACGAAGAATGCAAGATCTGCAGACAGTCAATAATAAAACTACATGTGGCTGCAAAAAAACTTTGCATACTTTCTTGAACGAAAGTACTTTAATACATGCTGAATACGCATTATTGTACCTGCAGGGCTGTTGACTTGCTGTACAATGTGTCTTCATCAACGCCAACGCATGAAACCAAGCAATCGGCTTTGGCCAATGCTTCATCACTCTTGGGATCAGCAGCGGCAGTCTGTAAGAGAAATAAAGTTGGCAAAACGGAGACAAAACGAGTACTGTTGTGTTCAGTACCTTCTAACTAACCTTCCATACCGCATATAGCTTTTTCATGCGACGAAAAAACGACTCTTTATCAAGCGACAAATTGGACATATTGGAAAAATAAAAGAAACTTAAAAACTAATAATATTCCATAAAACTACGCTTCGAAAATCATAAATTTATGCACGATTTTGCGACATTACAACATTTGACAGCAAACACAAAAATGGCGGGCGTGCGCGCCGTACATAATCTATTATCTATGGCTTTTAAATCACTATGTTGTTTACAAATTTATATAAAGACTGATATATTAAAATAAATAACAGACATGAAACATTTTCTGGGTTATATAAACATTAAGTTACTAATTCATTCTCCCATAACGGTTTAAAAATGTAAGGTAATTACACTCCACAGCGGAATAATAATCACATATATCTGCCTTCATTGAAATCTGAAAGCAGATTTGATCATTTGATGGCCTCTAGCACCACACCTTTAGGCCATAAAAACATAGGTACACATTGTGTCACCGTGCATCTATCAAAAGTAAATATGATCAAGAAACTATAACTTTATCTTATTAAAGAATTAAAATCCCCATGACGTATTTGTACTTTCGAGACCATGGCACAAAGAGATAGTGTGTTCATAATTCTAACAAATTATAGGAGAAACACATAAGGTTTTAGAAGGTTACAATATGATGTAACACTCGGTAGATCCGGTAGATCTGTTTTAGAAATGTGCTGTAATGACTTTCCTTACATAATAAAAAATGCAAGTCTGGACATATCATATTGTACAATATTGTTTGACACGATTATTTGTTTGACACCGATCTGTGATCTGGATGCATAAAACTGTAATAAAACCAAACGGTCATAGGGTTAATATTATTAAAGGTTAAGGGATAAACTATATGAGATTAACATATTTGTCTATTGCTCGTGACAGTTAAATGTCAAATTTAAATAAGGTATCGGAGGGGGCATAAAGTAGTAGGGATACACCATTGACCTTACGGTATGGTATACAACACTTTGTCATAATTATTAGTGTATTTATAAATTGCACGATGTGTTATTTAGTTCTAATAGAGTAGTGTTTTTGTTCATACGTACTCTGAGATTCACTAAAAGAAGATGCAAAAATTAACAACCCAAGAGCATACACTCCTCACGGAGAATGTGTTGAGGAATTTGGCTCAAAACCATATAATAAGTATTTATGACTATCTACAAGAAGATGCTGAAAAGTTGTCAATAATATCTAAATTAAGTGTTCAAGACGTTTTAGATATAAGGAATAGTATTCTATCACGATATTCCGCACCATTAGTAAATGGCCGTTCACTACTGGTTAAAAGTTTAGAAGATAGGAAGCATGTTCCGACTTATATAAAATGGTATGCACTGTTCGATAAACTTTTCAATATGGATCAAAACTTATTACTTATAATGAAACATTATTTATAGTATAGATGATGCATTAGAGGGTGGAATTCCTGTTGGACACATCACTGAGTTGTGTGGTCTAGCTGGATCTGGAAAAACCCAGTTTTGTTTAAACCTAGCCATCAATTGCGCCAAAGAATTGAAATGCTCAGTCCTGTATATTGATACCAAGGGAGATTTTTCAGCTATAAAGGTCCAGAAAATATTGGAAATGTGTGGACATGATCATAAGGTAGTACATTTAATAAAGACTGATTATTATAATTGTTATTTTGCTACACCAGGTCCCTTACAGGGTAGGCAAAGAATACCAAGTGGTACATATCTGTAACTTGACAGACTTGATGTATTTTTTCTACATTATGAATTTTAAATATTACTTTTTAAATAACTAGTAATTTTTTTTTTTTTGTTATAGAGTTCCCGTCACAGATTTGGTTAAATAAATCTTGTATTGTTCATTATAATAATTTTAAGTTGTGCTTAAAATTAAGTCTGTTCTAAATAGCCATAAAGAATAAATAAATGAACAGTAGATAAAAGGCTTAATAAGTTTTCTCGTGTTTCACTTTTAGATACATACTATTTTTGTCAGTAAGCCAAGTGATCACTGTGATCTATCTGAATTTTACTCTAAAGAATCTCTTTGGTGTAAGGACAACTGATCTTTCATATTTCAAACCTCAGAGGAATGTTTGATCTAGTGGTGTTAGCTCTTTTCTTATTGTTTTTAATTAAAAACAGATCTAAGGTTTTTTAAATTACTTTTAAGTTACTCAAAAATGGATATTAAAACTGGGACAACCTTGTCAGTGCTGCTTTATGAGCACAAATAGGTGCTTTGCGAAAGGACCTACCTCACAAATATATTGTTCTTGAGACACAATATGGTTATCAAGTTATTGATCATTTATATTTTGTGTAATAAAAATAAGTATAAATTAAACTATGCCATGCTGAATGAAATTCAAGTATGCCATCCAGTCTGCACAACTGTGTTATTAATTGAGTATAATATGGACTAGCCTTATTGAAGTATCATATCATAATATTATAATAAAAACATTATACCATAATATTTTTAGTTATTTATTTTCCACAGCAAATGGCCACAATTATGTTTAAAATAAAAATTGTCCATGTTTGGACTTTGGAAGACACAATAAAAGTATTAAATGAGCTCAAGGATGGAATTATTGATAATTTGGGTTTGTTAATAATAGATTCATTGCCCTGCCTCATGTTTCAATATATTGGTGATGAAAATAAAATAGGTGTGATTATTTAGTAACAAATTTTTAAAATATTTTCTGCAAAAATAAGAAGTTACAATGTTTTTCATTTTGTACAGGTTTAAAGTTATTAAACGAGCTAGTGAATAATATTAGATTTGTATGTAAACATTTGAGAATTGGTGCTGTCTGTGTAAATGTTCAAACTCGATGGTTAGACCAAGACATGTTGGATGTTGATGGTAAGGAAACAGATTGTTTTAATGTATTTCATTTTTAAACTAAAACCTTACACTTATAAATTTTTTCTAAGGAGCCTTATATGAAAATCAATTCTTAACACTATTAACCACTCATGGTTGAGTTTGCCACTCAGTAAGTACCGGCTTAATCATGCATGCATTTCCTCCTACTATTGGCTAAATTTTCTCTATTTATTGTGTTGTGATTATTCCTTTTGTTTCAAAGCAATGTAATTATATTGATATTTATATAAAAGGACCTTTTTAACTAACATTTATAAAATATATTCATGGTAATAGTAAAACATCATCATCATCAGCCTTTCTTAGTCCACTGCTGGACATAGGCCTCCCCCAAAGGGGGGTTTATGCCTGTAATCTCCACGCTGGGCATGCGGGTTGGAGATCGCAGGGCACGGCTTTTCGCACCGATTAGAAAAATAGAAATATAAATAGAATAGCATTAGAAAAATATGAAATTATTTATTCAAAATTGTAAACGTTTATTGTCAACTTATTATACCCCTTTACTTCTGAACGAAATCACTAAAGACCATGGCACAGTCCGGCTGGAATAATCGTTGTTTGGAAAAAATAAATTTATTTTGCGCACAACTCGTCTTAAGTGGCCTGTAGAATGTTAAGCTTGAGTGGCAACCTCTCGTAAACACGAAATTAATATTCAGCTCACAGGAAGGGCGACTCGAGACCTTTAAAAAGGGGTCAATGCGTGTAGTTCCATCTTCTGATATCTTATTCTGGACGACTATTTGACGACTGTACTCGTACCTCATACCTCCCACCGCATAGCTATCAGGTAAATGTCACGGAACTTTCTCGAATTCGGTACGTGATTTAACTTGATTTACTCGATAGACTCAGAAAATGAGTAAAAAGAACCTGGGAGAACGAAATACATGGATAAAATATGTTCTTCATTGAATTACTGTTTTACCGATTTGTGAAACTGAAGTTAAAACTCAAGCATAAATCTTTGGTTGAAGCTAAGAGAGTTAAGTTAGAAAGTATGTGTAGATACGTACTATTTTTCCAAGGCCATGCGTTATCACAATTAGGCCACTTTTGTTTCTCTCAACGAATTTGTTAAATATTATAACAGCTCGTTGTTCGGTCTAAAATATGTGTATTCGGTGCACGTGCACACAAGGCCCCACTGGCTACCTTAGATGCAGCAATGTGTCTATAACTAAATTCAAATAAAGTGGACACTAATTAAAGCGGACCACCCGTATACTAGTTTTCTAGTAACTGGTATAATTCATTTATAACGAAGATTATCTTTTCAATTAATACGAACTAATCGTCCTATGAACAAACGAATACTTGACGAACTATGACTAATAGAATAGTCTTTTTGTTATACGAATAGGTAAACCTGATCGTTTTTGCTACTTTCTTATAAAAAACATTCTATTCATATTTGAACTTTGAATGCTGTTCATATATTAACAGCTGTCTAAGATCTATGTTTTTAATGTTAAAATAACTAAGGTTTTATACACATGTGTTCTGTCAATTCTATAGCTGTGTAAAACTGAATTCAGGATAGTTCACTTTGAGTAATACTTCCATCGCTTCGCCAGCTAGTCGGATGGACTGGAATATTTCCTTAGGAATACTTCGAAGACAAATACCGACTTTGAATATTGATAGCTGCCAATGCGTCCAATTAACATTCTAGTCCTACACCGAACTGATTTAGTTTAGCTACAGTTAAGTTGATGTTATAGTTAAAGTTTTGGGTTCTTGTCAATTTATAACTTGCTCTAACGACGTCACTTTATACATACTTAATGTTGTTAGTTCCTATTTGAGCACTTTAAGAGACGATATATAATATTGTAATGTTGCTCAAAGTTACCTACGTATATCCATCAAATTTCAATAGTATTACATAAGCGTCGGCGGACTTACAGTTAGTTTATATCGTACATTCGTTACTATACGTAGAGAGTTAACCTGATAAACGATAAAATGGGCTGAAAGGTCACAAATATTGTTATCACGAGACGTTTTGTGGTTCCAAGCCCCTAAACCTTGCAAGTAATATCCGGCGCATCTAATATTGAAAATCGATTCCCGGTCCTCTCCCCCTGTTTGTGACAATACTTTAAAGGAAATCCACTGCCTACCCTAAGAACATTTTACGGTAACTTCAAATGGCGAGTGACTCTGTCACTTGAATAATAAATGTGTGGAAACCCGCTGTACCTTTATTTGTTCTCGTACACACAACACATTTCACTTCCGTCTGTAAATATTCGATTAAAATTTGTTCTCTCACGCGTATTTTTTACTATTTAAAGTGGCCCATGAAATAACAATTGAAGTCGCGGTTTCTTTGTGTAAAGGAGGTTCACCTGTGAATCGTTTTTAAGGTAATATTAGTATACAGTGATAAATGCAAAAATATCACGTCAGATCACGTCAGACACTCGATGCTTTCAGCCTATGATGTGACTATATGACGTGGGATCCGAGATATAATAATAATAATAAAGGCGAAGATTAGAAAAATACCCACTACGCACAGACGAGTCCCGAAGGAGCAACTTGCATGCGATTTTAAAAGTACAACATTGCTGGGTGTGATTGGCTTTTGGCCTGCGTCTGTACTTATGAAGGAACATTGAGTAGTCCGCCCTGGTGCAGTTGCTATTGCAACAAAGGTTAAGCTTTGCCAGATATTTTAAAAACATTAGGTATCTTCTAACATACCGGTTGGAATAAAAACCCCGATTGATCTGTAACTGAATAATCCACATTAAGTATTTCCTAATAGCAGAGAGCGATGCATTAGAAATCATCAGACTTTAAAGAGTAGTATTCAAACAAGGGGAAATTAGGGGACTTTTTTTTTAATCGAGTCATTTATTATTCCATTGTTAGAATATGGGTATTGAAAGGGTTAAGTCCACAGTCTGACACGCTGGCCAAATGCGGGTTGGCAGATTTCACACACCTTAGAAATTTCACATACATACATACATACATTTTACGTAGTAATTAGCAACTATAAACTTCTTATATTATCATTATTTAAATAAAATAAACAAATTCCATCAGCACGAGAACACTTGTCTGTACATCCAGCTAACCAGCGCAAAATATATAACATACGACAGGATCGACACGGCTGCGATGAAGCTATAACTGCCGAATCAATACGCTCAAGTACCATTACAATAGATGGCAACGACGGTATAACCAGTTTTATGAGCGATGGAACTCCTCATTTGCTAACAATGCTCACATAACAATGTCATACACGCGACTCAGAACACAAAAGCTGATGCGCACTTTACGAGTGTGTCCTGATAATATCATACGAATAGTTACAGCTCGGTCTAATACTACAGAGACGAGGTTATTGTTCAAAATTATCACACAACCACTACTATTCAAATAGATAGAACATTCTAGTGAATTTCACTCTATATAAATTGCTCCTGTTTTATTCACTGAGAAATAAGTCCTTTATGCTCTACCATATCGCACAGCAAGCTCGAAAATCCCCCACGTGCTAACAGCGCATAACAATATTCAATATTCCTGTTATTGTAATGCATCCTTTCAAAATATATCCTAAGGACCTCTGCAGCATGAAGAATTTTGTAATTGTTTTCTAAACTTTGATATCGACATGCATTGATAACTTATTTCACATGTGTGTTCGAAAACACAGTTAAAAAAATGTTAGTGGTTCGTCACGTAAAATTGCACAGTGTGAAAAGTATCGCGACGATTCTTTTACGCCCTCACGTCTAATATCTACATATATGGAGATATGGACCAAAGCGCGTGGGGCCCTCGTTATTTTTTTCCAATCCCTTGAACACCGGATGATGAGACAAAATACGTTTATAGACGAGATCCGAAATGATACATTTCAGTAACCTCGATCTAACTATAGACGGTTGATTAATTGTCTTAATTACCACATAATTAACTAACTGATGTACATTACGCATGTTGATGGATGCAAGTGCCGTAGGAGACCTAAACTATGTCTACTAGATAGACAGAAGTCTCCAAACACGAAGTATGAAGAGAGTTATGAAGAGAGTAACGATAATAATAATGTGGTTACAATTAGTAATAATACATTTCGCTTTCTAAGGTTTTCTTTGTGCGTATTCTATGTCGTGAATACATTCGGTTTGATGTCAATGGCGTACTATAATAGCGTTATTTAGGTGGCCAATGAAAATCAGATCTAAACAAACATCGATTTATTCTTGTTTAAGGTACGCTACTACATTGGGTACCATACCGAATTACAACCATACCGAAAAAAAGTTTTTTTTAACGCAATGAACACATTGGTAGCCGTTGATGTTGCAAATATCTATAGGTGACGATGACCACTTACTTTAATATAAATAAACTTGCAAAACAAATACGTTCGCTATGATGTGACATACTGGCTATGGTACAAATAAAATAGTATTCCATATTGTTACTCGAATATGAATGGCATTACAGATTGACGAACCGCACTAAACTTATTGTTCACATTTTCTCTCCTGTAATACTTTAACTTTGTTTTTCGACAATTATCGAATGGCAACAAACGCCCACATCCACAGCAGTTTTCGGGTCCGTGACATCGCAGACAAGTTGCAGAAGTGCCGCCTCCGCTGGTATGGCCACATCTCACGGAGATCGACAAATTACGTGGGGAACAAATGTCTCACCATGCCGCCTCCGCCGGGTATCAGAAAACGGGGCAGGCCCAAGAAACGCTGGCTTGA
>DWMG01003035.1:0-12401 GCA_018244855.1 Elbella merops
CTAAAAAACATCCAAGAGCATATTTTATTTTCAATTTACTTGTGTACCTAGTACCATATTTTTCTTTGGCGTTAGTTTTTTAAAGCGGCTTTAGTTTGATATAGAAAACACAATTTTTCAGCAAATATTTTCTATACGCTGCCATATTGCTACCTAAAAGCAAACTTTAAGATGTTTGTTATCTTAGAAACAAATAAATGTGTATTTATTTCAACATCATCAGCCTCTAGATGTCCACTGCTGGGCATAGGCTCTCCTAATCGGCGCCACTCTTTCCGGTCCTGGGCCTTTCAAATCCAGCAGCTTCCCGCTGTCTTCTTCAGGTCGTCATACCATCTGGTAGGAGGGCGACCTACGCTCCTTTTACGGAGACGTGGTCGCCACTCGATGACCTTTCTTCCCCAACGGTTGTCGGTTGTTTGTTGTTTTTGTTTTTATTAGAGATAATTAAAGACATAGTATTATTAAGTAAGTAAGTTTCATTGCTCTGAAATCCATTGCTAAATTTTCACGAGTCTTTTAAGATACTATGACTTGAAAATTATTGGTAATAATACCAGTCTTCATAATGAATTTTATTTGTCTTTTCCAGGTATGAATTCGCAGTGAAAGGCTGATCTTTATTCAAAGTAATAAGTAAGTCTAATAGCTTGAGCAATTAATAAATTTAAAACTGAATTGATGTGACAAAGCGTCGCATTCCCGCATATAAAAAAGACATCCATAATTCATTGCGATCCTAATATGAACCTCAATCTATTATCTCTAAACGATTTCTCGCTAAATGAATATTCATTTAAGAGTAATACCATCCCAAAATGGTATTAGGAGGAAAAAATATGCGAATCGAGAAAACTCATTTAAATTTTTGATTGCGTAGAAAGCGAAGAGCGAGCTGAAGGGCCCTTATAGAGATATCAATAATTTGTTTTCAAAAGCGCTTCGTCTTTGCTTCAGAATGATATAGAACATATACTGTAATGTAATCCTCACATTACTACTCATCCATACAGCAGTATATAAAATCGCTGGTTATAAAGGTATGCTATAAAATTAATTTTCGATCATTAGGGATCATTTATAAATCAAAGATACCATTACGAGTGGGCACTCAGATACAAATCGCGAGGAAATGAGATTTTTTTGCGCTTTAAATTTCCATTTCACCCATTAAAGTGGGTTAAATTTTATAACTGTCACACTCCGGGAACTGGAGCAATTTATTCTCTACCAACGGTGGCTACAGAAAACCGTCTGCACACGTCGTTCGCTGGAAGACGAATGAGCGATCGCGCAAAAAGGTTCGCTTGGCGTCATTAGCGTCTAGAGGAGGGTAGGTGTACATGAATCCTTCATATATGGTTGGCTGGCAGGACCAAATCTAATTTACCGAAATGTTTATATTATACGTCCCTTAACAATACAATAGGCTCACCCGTTCTGTTTAGAGTCGTAGATGTAACTAGTGAAACGTGGGAAAGTCGTACAATGCTCAACTACCCCTTTTTGGGATTACGGGCGTGAAGTCACTGTACGTTATATATGCCTTTTATTGATCTGAATACGATATATTTATCTTATATTTCGAAATATAAATAGAACAGAGTGAGTATTGGTTCTTAGAGGTAGTAATCAACAATGCTGACTACCTGGTCACAGTAAAGAGTCCGCGACGTTACAAAATGGATCCCCAGACATTTTTATCTCTTTTTTTCTTTTTGGGATTCAATATCGAGACATGTTTTATTGATATTGGGTGTGGTTAGAATTTTTTTGGTGTCCATTGTTTCTTTTGCAATTCTTATGGCGGATAATTAATCTTATCTCATATCATCAACAATTTTATCGTGAAAATGCTAGACACAGGACTCTTCTTAGAACAAGGTGAAACAAGGTTCCTTAGAACAAAGTTCTTAGAATAAGGTTCTTAGAACAAGGTGAAACCTTTAAAGTTTAGCGCGCTGTTTACGTGTGTATTACAATACTTCTCATGATTTTGAGATTATTACACACAATTCTCGTTTGCCCGAGATACTCACTATGTTTTCCTTCAGTATTACCTTTATAATATCACATTATCCCAAAATTGCGTGCGGGTATGAAAAGAATTATATATGAAGAAAAAACCCGTGTTTATTAATATACAGTTACGTGGTGCTCAGTGCTTTTAGCCTACCCCTTAAGAGACTTGGCGAAATAGTATACGAGCATTAATGATAATTAGAATTTTCAAACACGTAATTTTGTAAAATGTTAACTGTATGTCCCAACTTCCCCAGTCAGAAACAGTTTTGTAGGACATTGACCTATTCTATTTCATTAGATCATCACTGTCTTTTCCATTTGTAAATGATTTAAAAATCGTATTAAAGTTTTTACAGTGTTTGCGTTACGTTCATCCAGATGTATTAGCACAGCGTAAAGATTAATGATCGCTTGTGGAAAAAGGTCCACTCGGCGCCATTAGCGATGTATTGCGAGCGAGTTGACGAGACGAGTGTGGAACATTCTAGACTGCTTGTTATTTATAAAGGCAGAAGTTTATGTTATTATTATTAATATTATTGCTTGTAATTTATAAAGGCTGAAGCTTTGAAATACGAGTTAATTGAACCATTTAGATTAAATGTATGATTAAAATTGAAGTCATGAATGAAAGACTTTTTAATTTTTTTTTTATTTTTACTCGCAGTGTTAGTAATTAACTACGTAATAATCTTTCTATGTATGTATGTCAACTCATTGTTATTTAGGTACCTCTCAAACTCTTCCCTTTCATTATATTGGTGTGTTCGGTCGGTTCGAGGGTCACTTGATGGCAATAAGTTTGTTAAATTCATTTACTGTTAGGGTCACCTGGCACCTTGTCATTGCTGTTTTATTTTATAGCTTGTATAAAGAAAATATAATATAATTCAAATTGTTTTAATGTATATCATATACTTGTTAATTACTATGGACAATAACAAATTACAGCAAGAGGACAATCGGTCATAAAAGTAGTCATCTATCATAACAATAATTAGTAAATAGTATTAGTGTTCATAATGTAGTAGGTTTGTTTTTGGATACTAAATTACTAATGTGTAATATAACATGATACATTACTTTAATATAGTGTTCACTTCATGTCTATATTAGGCTGTGAAATATGGTAAAAAATATTATTTTCTTCAACCCTTTTATCCTTCCTTTGTTGGACATGGCTATCCTCTCATAATTAGAAGGTTAAGTAAGGCTTACTATTAAGTACAGCTTTCATGATATTTCTCTGCACCGTTATAGTATATGACATTTTAATCTTAAAACGCACATTTTTTCTAAGAGTATGTGCCAGGATATAAACTGAGGACACCGTATTCGAGAGGCAGAATTCGCTATATATATATATAGGTATATCGAGGCTATATATAAAATAAAACATTGTGAACTGCTTCGCATTTTCCCAAAACGTTTATACAGCAATGTATGCGAAAATAAACAATATATAATTCAATCATAACACAGCGCTCCGTTCGCTAACAGAATGTAAAATCTCAAGTCAAAATTCTCATAAAGGGTGACATGGGGTACGAAGGCGGTCGGGGTGTCCGGGGCAGAAACCAATTATTCAATTTATCACGTATCATTGACTCGGGCGGGCAGAACATATTTGTGCTACAATATTACTCGGATACTCATGTCAACAGCGCTATTTCGTGTTACATGAAAACAAAAGAGATTGATTTTGTGTTAGGTTGGTGAATTTCGTGGGGATCGTATATTGAATGTTTTTTTACGAAATCTTTCGAGACTCCGCAATATTTCTTTTGTGGGTGCTGTTGTTCTATTACTGTAATGTCAAAGACATATTTGTTAGATTAATAAATTCATATTTATATCATTTGTTTTTTATGATGACTTGTTACATCAATAGGTACTTACATGAGGTTTATGAGGCATATTATTATAACATAATATCTGTCCTATCCCGCATAAACTCAAGACTCAACAGTGGCGAGTCTAATATCAGAGGCCAAGATTTTCTCTGGTTTGTTAAGCCAGGAGTAATATACTTACCAAACATATGAGTTTGGTACCAGAAAAATACGACCGGAATAGCACTTAAAAGTTTGTTCAATTTTAGCATAAATGGACAAAATTGTCAAAGCTGACGTAGATGATGCGTGCACTGAATGCCAATTAAACTGGAACTATTGGGCGTTATACAATATCTCTACTATTTTATACGCTCAATTTCTTTTTAAAGAAGTTCATTGATTCGAATAAGTTTAATGCATTCTATTTTCCTTACGGTCAACGCAATTTTAATGTATTATAAATGGATAAAACATATTAACAATGGCACGATGTTTTAATGCGTTTATGCTTAATGTTTAATGTTATGTTTATGGTTAATGTTATATGCTTAATGTTAGTTAGTAGACTAGAGGTAGGCAGTAGGTACACACATACGTAGTAGATACTAGATAGTAACTCCGTTGTATATATGTACGTTACGATGTGTTCGAACCACTGCACATAGTGTGCATGTTCACGGCAGAACAATTCCGTAATATAGATATTAGGAACATAACCATAAAGCAACTTTCAATAAATCGGGCTCGGTCGCGTTGAGCGCTTTGAAAAGGAAAAAGGGACTGACCACTTAAAGAAAATCACATAATTGAAGAACAGTAAACGATGCGTAAAGTGAGGGCGACCCTCGAAAATAATTCTCGAGTTAGAAGACGTGCCTTTCGACGAAGGTCAGGGGACGGAAGTCATACATCATGAGGTCGGGAAAAATGTTTGAACGGAGCGAGCATAAGTTTTAAGCTGTGTTCTGTCTCGTTTTCATAAATATACGAAGTGCCCTCCTTGGATCACAAGCTTGCACATATTTAACAAATAAAAAAAAATTCAATTGTAATTATGTTTAGTGATTATAAAATATTTTATTAAATAATTATTAAACACAAAAATTTATAATCGTGCGATTCCATAATATTTAAATGAAAGGGAAATAATTATTATTCTTTGTAAATACAAGTATTTGTTCTTAAACGATTCCGAATAGCAATAATATGTTTTTATAAGGACGTATTATATGTTATACCATTATTCTTATAACTCCGGAAAAATCAATTGAACGTCCGATATTTACTGTTAAAATAAAACATTTTTGTAGAGTTCATAATTAAGTGCCAAGAATAAAATAATATAATTTAAACGTAGTACATATAAAAAAGTAGCTGCCCTTTATAGTTTATTGCTGTAAAGTAGTAGCTGCTGTAAAGTAGTAGCTGCTGTAAAGTAGGTAGTTGCAATACCAAAACCGGCCAAGTAAACGACAAGCAATTCGTGGGTACGCTGATAAGCAAACGAAGCGAAAAGCAACCCTCGGAGTAAATTTCGAGTTAAAGACGCCTCTGCTAAAGGTCAGGGGAGAGCTCATACATCATAAGGTTTAGGGATAAGGTTATGAGCGTGACAAATGATTTGTGCGACCGTAATTGTCGTCTCCAAAGTTGTGACTAATTTCATAATAAGAGTGACTGATTTAATTATATAATTTTGTTAACATAGTGACCAAAAATCCTGTTGAAATGCCCTCTAAATGAAATGCAAACTGTTAAACCAAAATATTGTCTTAACAATTCATTGATATCATTATCTCATTTAGATTATCTGATCTGATAATAACACGAATAAAAAAATAAGTACTCAAGGTATAATAACGCTGGTTGGCTTGTAAGTGGATCGTACTGCTGTTTCTACTTCAATACTGTCATGCCAGGTCCATTGCGGTTGAGTGCCTGAGTGCCAAATATAAAGATATCTTTACAGACCTGACATTCTTCTTTGACATTCATTCGTTCCTTCGATCATTCGCGTTGCAAAACATTCTTTTGACCCGAGAACAATTGCTTCCAACGAAATGACAGCCCTACATTGATGCAAGTGTCGCACAATAGTGTCCCGTCTCCGGGTGTGTGGAGGTCGAATTCATTGCTCCCAATTGACGACGCTTCGCATACGATTCGTTTGTTCACTCGTAATATAGGCAAGTGGAGGAGCAATTGACGGCCCGTGATGGTAGCTTATGTAAGATGTTGTGGGGTCATTTTTATATATTACACGCGAGGACAGATTTATTTTTCAGTATGCATGTGCGGGTATGGGATGTAGTGATTATTAAATGTCACATGGTATGTGTGGCTGTTTGCTCCGTGTAATGAATACTTTCCTGATATTAATATAATTAGATAGCGTTTGATTAGACCAATATAAATGCTTTTAGTAACTGCAAGTATAGTTTGTAGTGAACAGATACACTTTGCTGGATTCCTTAAATTGTCTTGCATTTGTTTAGGTAGCAATAAATATACTTTAAAAGTTACCTTCATCATAACATGGTAGAGGTAGGTCATATTTTTGAAAGAACATGGTTTAGTTATTTATCGGTCAGGTAGCTCAATAATTTTGAAATGTGAATCGAATCTAAAAAATATATTTAACTTTAATATAAGTGTAAATAAATAGAGGAAAGTTAGTGTTTTAGAATTCAGCCTCTCACCCTCCTGTGTAGTAGATTTAAACTCTTAGTTTGAGATTAAGTAACAATTGTTGTAAGGGTGAAGGTAAATATCGTGGGGAAGGCTACACACCTTAAACTGCAGCATAACATTTTGTAAGCGGTTTGATGAGTGTGGGTTGATAGAAGTCAATAGTGAAATTACAAATGCGAGGACGACAGTAACGCTAACGGCATATACTGTAAAATATATGAAAATTGCCATTTAACTTAGGTTTATTGTTTTTGGGTATAATTTTAAATACATACAGTCGATACCTATACTCACATCAATATGTAGCACGCCGGGGACCACAACTTTGCATTTCCCGCGCTCCAGTTCCGGACAACGAGGCGCGCTACGATTTGTTTTCACACTGTTTTTATCGAGTTTTACAAACTATTTCAGAATTAGATTTACAATTTTCTCCCTCCCTCTACAATTTTCTCTCTTTCTATCTCTCTCTTTTCTCGGTATTTCAACGCTGAGGATCGTGATTCCAATGGATTATTTTGCTGATGGTTTCTTTCAATTTACTGCGATCATTCGCTTAACATGTTGCTGTTCTGATGGGTATAATTCTATAATTGCTAAAATTATTAATTTGTAATTTTAATTTTTGTTGTTAATATGTAATAATTAATAAGTATAGGATAATATTTCTTAAATATACCATTATTATGTCAATAAAGCCTACGTCTAATTTCGCAACCCATTTTCTTCTTGTTCTAATAACATCTGTGGCTGACTGTTTCTTTATATGATTGATTCGTTTGCCTGTTACCTCTAGTCTTACAATATTATCAAGTCATGTGGTTTACGGGTACGGTAGACAGCCCAAAATAAATATTTCTAACCTTGTAGATTGGCCGTGCTTATTCTACATTCATCATTCCAGGTCAAATTGTTGGTGCGCTTACCAGTTTATTTCTCGCAGTACTCGTCCATCAATAGACGACCAGACATAAGTGGCTATACACATAAACCTAGGTAACTAGTGCCACACAAGCATGTGGCACCGAAAATCAATACTGATTATAGTATGCTGTGCACACCACACTAATTCCAGATTGTGATACATGTCTCAGCAATATCGTAATTCCATTGAACACGTTGAGTGGATATTATATATGCAATATAATACAGTCTGCTGAAGTCGTGGGATTGAGAGGAGTGTTGAATGTTGAAGAACATCGGGTCTGTAACAGTAGCGATATTTAATATTCGGGGTTCTCTGTGTACCCCGTGAGAAATCTGACGTGACGATATAATAATGATAAAGTATACTTGGACAACAACATAATCAACTGTTCTGAAAACTGAACAAAATTTACAAAATTGGCTTCCGTCATATTGTGCTAATGTTTCGTACTTATCATCAGGGTTTCTGGCCACAGTCAGACAGATTCCTATATCAAGGTCAAATATTATAGAAATTTACTAATATTATTTCAATTTCGATATATTCCGTTACGATCATTACATTCTATCTTAGTAACGCTAACAGCTTTCGTGAGGCTACACTAGTGACCTGAGGTCAGTTAAGTAGGAGGTCAAATATGGTCGCTTGTGTCGGGAGTCAGTCGACCATCAATGTTTGGCGGAGGAATTAGAGAACAGTGGTGGCTACGTATGTTTAGACGGCCTATATAGGCTTAGCTCGCCAACTGTAATTGGGGCGCAATGGACCCTAAATTGGTGATGTTTAACAACCATTGCTAGAAAAGACAGGTAAATCTGTCCTTTTCTGTATTGTGAAGGATATATAGTGTACGGGTCTCCTCTTATATTGAGAGGGTTAAGGCCATAGTCTGCCACGCTGGCCAAGTGCGGGTTGGCAGACTTCGCACACCTTAGAAAATATTTTTTTTTTATAAATTCTAAGGTGTGCAGGTTTCCTCACGATACTCTAATGCTCAAAATTAAATATCACTCCCAACATGCAACGTACGAATATATACTGTAAATAGTACAAACCAAAGTTGTCATTATATTCGAACAATTTATTAGAATGCACTAACAAGGGAAGACTCAGAAGTTTATAGAAGAAACATGTTTAAATATAATGAGTTGTGTCTGCAGTTCCCTGCTCAAGTTTCATCATTTATATAAGTTTTAACTCGTAACTCGCATCCGCGCAAACTACGTACATACTGCACATATGCCGAGTAAACGGTAAAAATTATATGACTGTTATTTTTCTTACTTTTATTATCCTACTTATAATTTAATTGTACATAAATGCGCAAAGTTATAAGAGGTTTAATGTAGCTATTTGAGAAAATTCGAGACCATAAAATTTTGGTGACAATGATAACCAAGAATATATAAAATGGTAAATATGTACATCTATTTTTAATTTTACAACGATCGATTTTAGAACTAATCAGGCTTGCGCATTTTTTTTTCTATTTCGCCCAAATGTGAATGTACTTTTATATATAAACAACACCATTTGGATCAAGTTCCAGTAATGTAGGCTATTATTCACGGAACCCTCTATTTTCCTAGGGTCCACTTTCTTATTGCTCTAGAGCGACGATATTTTTTCTGAGCGCCAATACATCACACACTCCTCGATAATGTGTGTCCATATTTCCGCTGACCGAACAAGTCGCTCACTGCCCGATACGCATACTGTATTATCTAGTAGAAAGGTAATTTCGAATGTTTAAACTATAATGTCTTTACCTATCTCGTAAGTGGCCAGTTGTAATAATATAGTTGTAATAATTTCAATACTGTTATTCAAAAACGTGTTGGTACCTGGTACACATTTTTTAAAAAAAAGGCCGTAACATCACGCCTATAATCTCCGAAGAAGTGGGCAAAAGATAGTACTACACTCCCACGTTTCAGCAGTTACGACACGTTTTATTTTCGCATTATCTATGTAAGTTGCTATTTTTGCAGTTGTAAGTACTAAGCAGCTTTTCATTGTTATTTATACTTTTTTAGAATTTAGATATTGGTAAGTATTCGTTTCAAATACCCATCATTTAATGTCAAGATATAAGCCACACAATCGTACTGGGATATATGTATATCCCAGTTCTGCTTAGAGGTTGTTCTTGACCGACGTGTATGTTTCGAATTGTACATATATTTCGGCGCTCGCAACGTCCATCCGGTTGATAGAATCCCGGGGGTTGAGTTTGAAGAATCGACATCTTAAGAGATTGACTTAGGAGCCTTCTTCACACAAACAATACCTTCTCTTCATTCTTTTACATAAAAAAACGCAATTCAGATAAACTAGATACTAAGTTGAGCAAGGTGGTCAGAGCGAGAAAAACAAAATAGTTTTTTATTATCTGCTTGGGTGACAGCTCAGTGTTTGGCTGTCACGGAATGAAACAAATTGGTTTTGTTATTATTTAAAAAGAAAACCGTTAATGAGTTAAATAACGGGTCAATTAATGACAACGATAGGAAACCATTTTATAAATTAATCACTAGTATTAATTATTAACAAATGAGTTAGCAATTTTTTAATATTAATTACGATAAAATTATCAAAATATCGACGACGTTTTTTAAATGAACCATACATTTGAAACTATTTTAAAAACGCGATTATTATATACAGATTTCTAAATTTTATTCTTCCTCCACTTCTTTTGGTCATGTTCATTTTGAGTAACTTGCAAAGCTGCCATCCAACGGCAAACATTTAAACCATAAAATAATACACTAACTTTTTTCCACTCATATAGACATTGAGGACAAAATTCGACGCTTTTCGTGTATGTATTATAAAAAAGACCATAATGTAAGTGCTAAATTATATTGAACCCCTCAATAACACGTTTCCGCATTTCCGCTGACTGGACGGGATGTCATCGAACTCGGCCCTTTGACGATTTTGAATCTCTATTAAATAAATTGTCATTACGTCCCCTTGTGCCTACTCAATTGTACTTGTAACGTTTGTGTTATTTATAAAGATCCCTAATTATTTATACAGGAAATGAAATTAGAACGCTTAATATTTATTAAAATTCGTTACTTCCGGTACAGAAAACGCGGGAGATCATAATAGCGTCTTGTTACAATATCCTTTTACACTTCGTTTTTAATTAATTTCCTTAACAATTTACCTTAGTCTATTTTAATATAGCAATTGTATAACTCTTTCAGAAAACGCCATACTCTTAATAGTACTATTAATGGAGTGATTGCAAGCGCGACTGCCCATCGGAAGGTCCTGGGTTCAAATCGCGGGTCGGGTACAATTGCATTGTTCAAATCTAGAATTTTCAGTAGTGACTCGAAGTCTGGATCTGTGCCCGGTGTATGGCAATAGGCTCACCACCTATTCCATGGCACGTAAACGTAACTGGTGAAACTTGAAAGTGTACTACACTGCTCTACCTACCTCTTCGAGGATTACAGGTCTAAAGTTACGTATAAATATATTGGAAACACAAATTCAATTTCAATACAGATATTTCTTTCGCTCCGATTGTATGGAAATTTCACTACATTCCCAATATCGTTCGCTACCAACATTAAAAGCAGGTGATATTTAGAATTTAGTTCGTAATTTGCTTCAACGATCTGTATTTTATATGATGAATAGACCTGCAATGTTGTAATGAATGTGAAATGCAACCGTTTTGAACACGCGATACGCAAATACATCATAACCAATTTAAAATACAGGGGTTTTTAAAAGAACGTACATACAGTAAGCTTAAATTTTTTTTATAGATGGTCATCAGAAGCGACGACAAATTTAACATTAATTATTTAGATTCACGCCACATAAAGTCACTGCATCATGTAACCCCATGTATTCTATCAATAAGCGTCTAAATTCTTAGTAAAAACACTTGACATCTTCATGAGAGCACCTGATGTCTTTATGTAAAAATCTCTTTTAAGTCATTAACGGCGTAAAGAAATGCCGTGATACTACTTTCGTAGGCGACTACTGTGTCCAATATCTTACAACCTCTGAATTACTTACAGATTAGTATATAAGGATATGCCTTATTTAAACAAATTTTTTTTTTTTTTTCATTTATCAATTGTCGACTTTTTATGTCTTAAGCATTAGTAAATGTATTCAAAAAATGATGGCCGGCCAACATCAGTATAAATTTATTTACAATTAATTTTCTCACAGTGTGACGGGCTAAAAAGGGTTGCCACATTATTTATCAAACCTTTCCTAACTATGATTCTTATTCATAAACGCGTTCAAAGGTTAAATGGGTCATCCCTGATTTACATATTTCGAATGCATAGGATGTTGACAACGTGCTGTATGTTATGAACGAGGCAACCGGAGTGCACGTATGAATAGAATGAATGTTATAGATGCATCTTAGGTCCGTAAAGGTGAAGACATTTGGCACTGACTGCTCTCTGTCTACCCCGCGAGGGACTAAGCGGGACAATATAATAATAATAAAAATGAAAGACAAAATCTTCTCATAACATCAGCTATCTTCCAGTGAAGGACCCGATGGTTCAGGCATTTCGGAGCTTACCCGAAAAAACAGACTGAAAGACGTACCTACTAATTTAAAAAAAATGCGTTTATGTTATATGGGCGATATATACTTTCCTCATTACAAAGCTATGATGTTGTTATTACAAACAGACATATCAATTTTATATATATGTACAGAATCAGAATCAAAGCATATAAAAAATTGTTCACTAAAATTGAACGCTACCGACCCCAAAAGAAGTCTTCGGCCGAATTTGTTTACGTAACCTAATGTTATGGAATAAAATTTCATGAGCAATCAAGCCCGGGACGATTTGGGGGACTACTATTAACTTAAAAGTCCAGAACGCACAAAAACAATCAATCAACGTAATGAAGACATC
>DWMG01003036.1:0-12400 GCA_018244855.1 Elbella merops
GACCTCGTACAGGTCCGAAACTAGTCGGGCCACCCCGAAAAACGTACGTGAGTTAAGCCGGTACATTTATAATCATATTCCTGTCCACTGCTGGGCATAGGCCTCTCCAATGGCACGCCACTGAGCTCAATCTTCAGCTCTTCGCATCTAACCGCTGCCAGCCACCTTGCGTATATCATCATCACTCCACCTTGCTGGAAGGCGTCCTACGCTACGTTTACCAAGACGCGGTCTCTACTAAGTACTTAGCTATAAAAATACCCAGGTTGTCAACCAATTTTACAGTTTCATTGTTTAATTGGGTTCTAATCTCGTAATTAGATGGTCTGCAGCCGTAGTGGACAACACTGGCTCCGAAAGGGTCGATAAAAAGAAACTTTTCGCTTATTTTTTTAATTACCATCACGGAGACAACTTTCTCAAGGTTTATCGCTTCATAAACAATTAAAGCACAGATTGAGGTAAACATTGTTTTTTCTATGAAACGTTTTTTAAGTATATTTACATACTATGTATATGATTGTTGACCTAGTCGTTTCATCCCGAAAAAAAATACTTTTTTATTTTGGTTACGTTTCATTTTACGTAATTTAATCCGCTACATAGTTTTATCAAACATTATTTTAGCCAAATGCCGGTGACATATAAAATAATATAATTATAAAAAATATGTACAAGAGGCGTTGCGGGCGAAACGCATTCGCGCAAATTGTATATTACTTGCCTAGTTTAATAATAAATAATGAATAACTCACCTCCCAAAGTGAATATCTCTTCAAACGGCACTCCAGACGTTACAGTCGACGGCACTTTTGTCAGCTTCTTATCCTTCTTATCTTTATCCTTTTCTTTCACTTTCTCCTTATCTTTATCCTTTATTTTCTCCTTCTCCTTTTCTTTCACTTTATCTTTCTTATCATCTTTCAATTTCTCCTTCGATTCCAACTTGAACTTAGCCTTTTCTTCCTTTTCCTGCACAAATATTTTCGTTATTTACACAGCATATTTTTGCACTATGATCTTGCAAAAAAATATATTTTGCTAATTATCAGCATTACAATATCAAAGTCAACAAAAAGTGTGGAATAAAGTAAAAATATTTAAACATTTGGAATCAACAGTAGAAACACAAAATATTTAAAATCATGAAAACTGATCGGCATATGGCGTTACAATTATGATGACGGAAAAAAATTAAAACTAAACAACGTGTAGAATTCGGACACCTTCGTGAACACGCTGCGCAGGTGATTCATGTCGCGGTTACAAAACTCAACTGAATAAACGATGGCTTTGTCGTGTGTTGATCCGCCAAGGCCGCCACTGCCTACTGCCCGTGTCACTGCTCGGTAAAGCTTGCCCTATACTACGCCGGATCGAGAGTGCGCCGATTTTGGCACTCAATTTGTTAAAATGTTGAGATATTTTTTATTTTCCTAGCCTATTTATTGTACTTGCTTGACACCTAATCCCGTGACATGCTTAAAATTACTTAATTACAATTAATATACGGTTTTATCATAAGTTTGAAGATCTTAATTGACATATTATGTATATGAAAATTGTAAAATTAAACTGTTTGATAGGAAAGTTCCACATATATAAATTACTGTAAATTACTATGGGAACACATTGAATAAGAGAGAAGAGAGAGAAGAGCTACCAATAAAATAAAGTTTGGCCCGAAATAACATAAATCCTGCTTAAGTTTCCGAAGCAAGTGAACCGTAGTCATTCATTAACAACACCTCATTTACGCGTGTCTCATTTAATCCACGTATACCACGTACGTTTCCAGTTCATTGATTTTCAGGGACAAGTTATTATACACTATAAAAAATAGTCCACAATTATTATTGTTTCATGCTACCATGAGTTTATTTTTTCCTTGTCAAAATCTTTTTAGAATAATGTGAAATGTTTGTTTATAGAAAATCAGCTTGTTTTAAAATATTTATATTTTGAAAGAATCATATAAATGGAAATGTATTTTCTTTTTAGAACAATAGCTAATAAATACTATCGAAGAATATCGCTTGTTATAAAATAGACATAAACGTAATACGCGTGTAATCCGCGAAGAAATAGGCAGAGTGGACTCGCAAGATTAGCCAGTTTTCTTATATAACCCATCATGAAATAGGTTTTGAATCAATTGTCATATACCGGGCACACATCCAGACTCCGAGCTACTACTAGGATTTCCAAGATAGAAAAAGCCGATATCTAATATTCATCCCAGAGATCGAACCCTGAACCTCTAGATCAGCAGTCGCACTTGCAATATTTCTTAGTATCCAGCTATATAAATAGGTAAAGTTAAATTGATATATGTTTAAAAAATAAATAGATATTTTTTTATAACAATGGCTAATATAATTATTGACGGTTGGCTGCGTGGTCTTCAAAATATATATATACATATAGAAATAAATAAAATAATAGGCGATATTTCTGGCAAGAAGAAAAAAGGTCAAGTGTTATCACTGTATAAGAGTATTTCTATATATTGCCAACATTGGCGAATATATTTTGGCTGACCCGGGCGTTAGTATAAACTTTTTTGTCTGCAATAAAGTCTCTGTGAGCTCCAACTTAAATGACATAATACTGATATGTATATTACTTTGTTTTCGATTGAAACTTCTAATTATTATAGTGCACTTCGTCTGTTTTTCCTGTTTTACTTTAATGCTACTACTTCGCACAGTAAGTTTAAGCTTATTTAAAAGTGTTTTTTACAGTTTGTTTTTCGCATTTAATTATAAAGGAATTAAATCTTTGATAAAATTATATATCGTAATTTAGCAGACGGTCACAAAGAGTTTAGTCACTATGACAGATATCTGTTTGTTGTATATAAGTCGGCTGGAAATTTTCATACTGGCTCGAATGCCTTCGGATAGTGCATAACAACATTAACAACTATTATCTGACGAAACGAGCGGAAATAAATAGTCAGAATCTCGTGTTCATCGTAGGACGGAAACGCGTATGAAAATTTCCACTGTTCGATCCAATGGTTGACCACGGTCCGTAATGGTTCGTAATTGCAAGCTAGTACAACTTTACAATTTATTTGCAATCTTGTCACGCCCAAGAACACTTGGATTGAAAGAGTAATTGAAACGTAATGGAAGAAATTTTGACCGGCCTGCTGGTCCAGTGGTCAGTTAACCCGAGGCCGGCCTAGACCTGGCTCTGCCTAGTTGGGATATTGATGCTCCACCGTCAATTTGGATCATCAGATTAGCCAATTACTGACTTTCAGCACATGTATGGTGTTTCAATTGATTGAAATGGTCTCAGTTCATTTTATTGGTAGACAGGTTGATCAGAGTCCAATGATAGAGAAGTCAAAAATTTACAATAAATGTAGTGATTAGGAAATAGGAGGATAGGGATGCTAAGCTACCGTCACTCGTTAAATCGGTAAAAAATACGCGTATACGATTTAGTGCCGTTTGTGGCGATTAGAAACAGACCGCAGAACACGAACCGCGAAATGTCGTTTCACGGTTCGTGCAGTGCTCAAAGTATGTACTAACGACATTGAATCAGACATAATATAACATCACGCCTGTTTATCCACTAAGAAGTACACAGAGGTGATGGATGTGAGGATTATCACCCTACTTTTAACGTTTAAAAGTTCCGTGTAATAGGGGATGAGCCTGTTATCCTACACTGGATCACTACAGGGAATTTCAAGTTAGAAAAAAAACCCAATAATTCTTTTTCTCCTACCTGGGGATTGGTTCCAGGATCTTTTGCTCAGCAGTCACACTAGTCAAACACTAGGATCAACGAAACAGTCAACATTGAATCAGGGTTTATTTAATTGATTGAGTTTATGAGTTAACTTTAATTCTTTATATTTGTGTTTAAGGCTATTACAATATGTAGCATGATTTTGCATAGCAAAGACCAAGCTTAAAAAATGCATGTGTTAGATATATTATATATGTATAGGTAACAAAATTATATATTTTTATTATGTCATATTTAACATATACAACACATACATGTGTGCACTCTTTGCTGCATAGTTTGCAAGAAAAAAGAAGCCTACATTTATAATAAAACACAGCATTATAGTACTATTAACATTAACATAAATGGTTGTAGTAAATGTTTGGGACAGACAGGGAGGTTGGAAAACAAAGCAATGCATGAGGTGCTTATGCTAGCAGAAGCCGAGACTCTTCTATACCCAAAATAAATTTTAGTTTCATTTAAGTTAATTAATAACTATGTGTGTGGTAAATTTTCTAAGGTGTGTGAAGTCTGCCAACCCGCACTTGGCCAGTGTGGCAGACTATGGCCTTAACCCTCTCAATATGAGAGGAGAACCATATTCCAACAGTGGAATTATAATGGGTTGATGATGAATAACTATGCAAGTTGTTAGTTTTGTGTTAATTGTTGTGTGGTTAATTAGTGTGTGTAATACACTATCAGTGTAATTAAATTGCATTTTAGCATTGCATTTCTATATATGTACACTTAAATTGGAAAATTTTGAATCGAGTTATTATTGTCAATTTAAATTCACTCCCTCATTGATTGTGGTTGCATACATTACACCTGAGGAAGAGTTCCTGAGATTGATGCCCAGCTGGGCAATATATTATATTTAATTCAATATTTTTTTATGTACATACATATATGTTTTGATTTCTTCCACTCTTAAAACTCTTTGAGAAATGGCAAAACAAATTAATTAGAAGAGTTTTCTTAACCTGTTTACTATGAATTATATCAGTGGTGTTAATTAAAACAAATTTAATCATTATATTATTCATAACTAAAATTTAATTGTTACTGGCCTATTTTCTTTAAAAGCCAAACCTACCTTATCTTTCTCTCTTAATTTTTCTCGCTTTTCTTTTTCTTTCTTCTCTTTCTCTCTTTCCTTTTCCCTTTCCTTCTCTTTTTTCTTCTCCTTCTCATTTAACTCCCTCTGTTTTTCCGCATCTTCAAGCACTTTTTCCTTATCTCTCGATTTCTCCCGCTTCTCCTTACTTTTTGTTGGAAATTTAAATGATTTAGTCTTCTTTGATTTCGATGGACTTCTGGAACAAAGTACTACTTTAGAAATACAACACGTCTGTCATGGTAAATTTATTGGAGATCTAGAATTATCAGCGTTTTTCATTACGCTTACCCTTTGCCAAATGATAAATATCAAAAATACAAAAGGTGGTTATAAATTATATCTAGAAATTCTCGTTAAAAAACTGATCTCAAAGTGTTGACGAAAAGTAGAAATAGGCAACAAAAACGAAAATACTAATCACGGAGGTAGATTACACGAAGTGTAAAAATAAAAGCACACACCACAATGATTTGTTGAATCACAATTCACATACTATCCCCTGCAACTTCAAAACACAGATATAAACATGTAGTATACTTCTGACAAAAATGAGGTACACATTTTCATTGATCAAGTGATTTATTTTTTGTCTGTATTTATTTATCTTTATGATACTTTGATATACAATAAAGAATACTATTACTACAACTACTTAAGACTAATACAAATAACATAGAATAATTTGAATGTATTTTTATCTTGGAGTCAGGATTGGTGCAATTCCATAGTGGTACATATAACATTACAGGCAAATATTCAGAATGTACTACACACTCCTGTCTATCCCTCCAGGGGTATAAAGGTGTGATGGTATTTTATCTATTTAATATTTAACTAATATAACAGAAAAGAAAGGATTGTTTTATTATATCATAATATGTACATCTATTGTCTACAATACAAAATATATTGGTAACTGCTGAAACTTGGGAGTGTACTATGCTGTCTGCCTACCTCTTCGGGAAGTAGAGGTGTGATATTATATTTTCAAATATACATATACATCATACTGATAAGTTAATACAGAAATCTACTTAGTATCTGTGTCCTCTTCAGGGGAGCTTTCTCCTTCTAGAGCAGCATAGCCCCTGTCCTTTTTGGATTCCTTCTTTTCCTTCCGCCTCCCTAATAAATCTTTCTTACTTGGCTTTTCATGTTCTCCACCATCACTGACTGTAAATTGTAATTTGATTTTGAACATAAAACAATGGTTTACAACATTCTATTTATACATTATAGCTGTAAGTGACTCTCTCTCCTTTTTGGAAATGCTTGTAACATACTCTAACTGCACAAAACATTATTGTTTTACTGTGTTTTTATAGATATTTAAGTTATAGTGTTATTGTGAAACCTTTTTTATATCACACATAATTAATATTATGGTAAGGTGTGGTCTGTGCGTTTATTAAGCAATGCAAAAAAAATTATATATTTTCGTAAAACAAATATTCTATTCATATTAATACCATGGAATCGTAAATGACTCTTTAACGGAATTATTTCTGTTAATTTCGAGTCGAAGTACTTTTCATTTGAAAAATTTGTCATTAAACAGATCCCATACAATTTTTTATATCGCTTTACTTTGGGTTGTGATAATTTTTCATTAACATACTCACAATCACTTTCGTTACTTTTTCGTCCGGATTCGGATGCGTACAAGCCTGGAAAGTCTTTCTCCACATCAGGACTTTCAAAGTCCATAATGGCTTTAAAAATTTTAATAATTAAACCGAGAAATTGTATATAATGTTTCTTAAATGTAAACGAGAATCATCAATTTTGTCCCCTTTCCAATTTCCAATTAACAAAGCTAATTATTTGCGCATCGCGAATGTCAAATATGACAAATTGTGACAGGCGCCGGTGTTCCGTTTATTGGTAAAATGCTCCAAGTTCATAGATACGTTACCAGAGTTATGCTAACTTCAGAGAATCAACAGGGATCCTTGGATTAAAGCTCATGAAGTTGTCGGAAGAATACGAAATAATGGACATAATGCCCAATTTCAAAGTAAGCAAATGTTATTAGACGTTGTAGTATAAATGATTCTCATAACACTTTCATATGATTTTGTTGCTAAATTATTCCATTATTTATATTCTAAGTTACGAATATATTAACACGACGTATTTACTACTATTCAAACAAATTTAAAATAAACAAAAGCTTAAAAGTTTCTATAGTCTAAATGAATTCGAGAAGTTCACAAAACTATATTTGAGCATTACTCTGTACCTACTGTTTACGTGTCAGTGTCAGCTCTTACTGTCATTATGTTTCATTCGTAGAATGAAATATCAGAATTCATAATAGAATTGCAATGGTGAAACTGTCATGATTGTATTTGGCAAATAATTTTTCTATAATCGCTGAAGTAATTCGGCTGCAATCTCCTCATGATCGGTGCGTTGATAATTGATAATCAGTTCAACTTGACAAAGTAACACAAGGTTTAGACTAGTACTTTTTAATCTATTGACGAAAGTAATAATCACGTAGTTTGTTTATTTCAGTCGTGAAACAATAATTCTAAATGTCATGGTTAGCGGGTCTGGCCGGCAAGGCGGAAAGCCTTCTAAACAACCTTGACGAACAGACCGGTGCAGCTCTGCGAAACCATAATGGCCTAAAATCAAAAAAACATGATTTTTTGCAAGCAGAGTCCACGGGACCTAAGAAGCGACCTTTGGTTCGAAATACAAAAAAAAATATTCCTCCTGTCGAAAACAGATCCATTTTTACACCTAGCAGAAAGAGTTCACCTACATCCCATCAAGCTAGATTACCAGCAAAGGAAACTCCAGAATTATCATATGTAAGGAACCGTAAATCACCCACTAAAAAGTTGAATAATCAATATACTCTTAATAACTGCCCTCGGACTTTGATTGAGGAACATGATTTCAATGATATGGGTGTGGGTGTGGGTGTGGACCAGTTTGGGGTGCGACAGAGGAGTAAGAATTTTTATATCTTCTTTTCATATATATAAGGTATTAACTATAACTATTCATGTACAATAGTTCAAATAAGTATAAGGATATATGTATGTATTAATCTAAACAATAATACATACATATGTATCTTCATTCCAGGTTGCTTATAGGGACAACACACTTTACACAAAGAGCATGGACTGCCAAATGTCACTATCTAATGTTCTTGTACAAAAAAAAACCAACCTGAATATCAATAAAAGATAATAGACATATTATTTACAATAAACATGTATATTATTATCACATGACAAGTACAAATACTCTTTATTGTACACCAAGATTATAATACAACATAGACAGTGCAAATTTTCGAGGGCTTACAAAATGTGGTCTTATCACTACCAAGAGATCTCTACCAGACAACCTTTACCATGCTTGGTTTACAACAGTTATACATTTTTACTACAAATTTACCATGATTTGTTCACTGTAATGGTAATAACATAAATTCTGTATTATACTTACATTTTATAGAGAAATTACTGTGTATTCTGTGTAGGTGAACCTTAAATAAGTAAAAAAGTAGTTAAGAAGAAATGATAATTTTCCTAACACAGTAATCAGGTTTCTATAGTAGCCGGACGAAAGCTCGGTTTCGGTTTTGGCCAGTTTCAGCCAAGGAATTTAGTTTCGGCCTTAGTTTTGGTTACAGCCAAAAATCGGCCGAAGCCTTCGGCCGCGCCGAAAATTAGCAGCCGTTCATTGCTGACAGCGCATTCATTATTTATTTTCGTTTAACTTGTACTTCTGTTATTATTTATGTTATATCAGTGGTAATTATTAGGTTTTTGTTGATTTTTATTTTTGGGCGATAAATATAAGATGTTAGGAACATATTACATTCGATTCAGATTTTAATTTTCCTTGAATTTGCGTAATCTAACTATTGTTGAATTACATTTTTTATCATTATTTGTTATTTCAACATAATTTATCATTCAAACGATTAAGTAGGTAGATGCTAATGCTAGTGTGTGTGACCTTTATTTACTTAATTTTATTATCTATGAGGGGACGCGTAGGTATAGATCGTGAGACTGAATAACCTAGTCAGTCATCTCGTCTTGTCCTTTCCCGTTTATAGCGGTTGGTGACTTAATAAAAAAAACTATAATATGAATACAAAATGAATGTCCCGAATTTTATAAATCCGGGCAAATGGCATATCATCATCATCAGTCTACTCCGTCCACTGCTGGACGTAGGCATCTCCAATGGCACGCCACTGAGCTCCATCTTCAGCTCTTCGCACCCAACCACTGCCAGCCGCTTTGCTTATATCGTCACTTCACCAAGGTGGAGGGCGTCCTACGCTACGTCTGCCTTAAATGGCATATCCGTGTTTATAACATTAATAACGCTCAGAATTACTCCGCAATTCCGGCCGCTATTCATGATATAAAAAAATACAAATATATTTGTTACGTACTTTAATAATTGTCTTTTTATTTCATTTACCTCTAACTGTCGGTATAAATAGAATATGCAAATAAATGTGTAAAAATTTTTTGTGATCCTAAAGCACACTCTATGCTTCGCATTAAGAGTCGTGCAAAATTTAAAATACCCTTGATTTCCAGTATACAATAAAACTTTTAAATATGTTTAAACAAGTTTCGGTTTCGGCCAAAACTGAGAGCGAGGCCGAAAGTTCGGTTTCGGTTTCGGCTGAAAAATCTGTTTCGGTCGGACACTAGTTTTCTATTATGCATATGTGCCTCAACAGCTGTTTACAGTTTGATCAGCTTGCTTTATTAATCAGGTCATTCACCTTAATGTTAAAAGATATTTCAGACTAAGCCTTGGTTCCATACTGTTTGTGCTATGAGTACATTACAATGTCAAATCACATACGGATAAGATAATATTTAATGCAATATGAAAAAATGGATCAAAAAATAGATTATTGACAATCTTTTTAGTTTAAGTATTAAAATTGGATTGTACAATTTTGTCTTTTAAATTTCTGATTTTTTTATAACCTAAGAGAACTTTTTGTGTATTAAAGTATTATTTATACAAAAAATAATGAATAAATATAAAATATATTATATCTACTTATGCATGTATGTTTTATTTTAGGATACAGCCTACCTTCCGATTTAGAAATTTTGGATGGTGAAACCTATACATATAGGATGCAAAATTTAGAAGTAGAAAATGCCATGTTGAAGAATGAGCTCAATGTTGTGAATAAAGAAGTGTCAGACATGCTAGACAGGTTGAAGAAAGCCGAAGAAGGTGTGTAAAATGATTGTAATTGAACATACTGTTGACTGTTCCATTGGTCATCAAATTGGTTGTAAATGTGACTGCTGATCAAGACACCATGGGTTGAAAACACGGATCGAGTGCTATTGGACTTTTATAACTTACGAGTAGCTTGTCTAGTAGAAATTTTTAGTAGTGGCTCGGATGTCTGGGTTGGTGTCCAGTGTAGGGTAATAGAAAATAAAAAATAATAATACTCGACCCATTATAATTTCACTGTTGGAATATGGATCTGCTCTCATATAAAGAGGGTTAAGGACATAGTCTGAGGACACTGGCCAAGTGCGGGTTGGGAGACTTCACACACCTTAGAATTTTTTTTTTTATATTCTTATGTGTGTAGATTTCCTCACGATGTTTTCTTAACCACTAGGCTATCACTGCTTCTGGCAATGAGCTCACCACCTATTCAGAGATAGACACCTATTTATAGAGACATAAGTGTAATCGGTCAGGTGTGGGAATGAACCACATTCCTGTCTACCTCTTTCGGGATTATGGGGTGATGTTAGTTTTTTAAGTATGTTATGTGAAAATTACTTTATGTAATTAATGTAAAAAAAATACATTAAAGTGTTTTTCCCATGAAAAATATGTGAAAGTTGTGTACAATATAAAGTGGTTCCTAATTCTGAAATTTAAAAAAGTATTGCTTACATTAGATGTGATTAAAATCTCTGTAAAACATTGTGCAATAGTCCTTAATATCTATAAACACGTAGTACAACACTATTATAATAATAAATGATCGTTATCTGAATATTTTCAGAACTCATTCAAACCCAAACCAAACTACAGAAAGCCGAGCTATTGAATCACACAAACAATTTAGAGAAAGACTCATTGACCACACAATTGAGTCAGGCTCAATCAAAACTGCATGAAGTGAACAATGTTGAACTGAGCAAGTATAAGGAATGCAATCGGGTATTGGAGATTGAAACTAATGTGTTAAAAGAGAAGAACAGGGAATTGGAAGAAAAGTAAATCTACATATATATCTTTAATAGATATTTCTCATAAAATATTAATGTTACTATCCAGCTAGGTGGAGACACAATATGTACAAAGTAATTGACAGTGGTTGAATATTAAAAGCCAAAAACTGGGTTCAGTGGAAATAGGACGATAATGATTACTATTGTAAAATTATACATTTTGCTAGAAATGCATTGTTTGACCGTCTAAATCAATAAAAGGAGACTGAAAATAAATGAAACCATCTACTCATCATCAGCAGTCTGTAACTTTAGGATACTTTAAATGTATATACTCAATTACACTATAGTTTTGCATTTTCAAAATGACTAACCTATATTACGATTATTTCGTTGAACAAAGGAAATGTGTACTCTCTTATATTGAAGCCTTATATGGAATTAATTAAATCTGTAAATTGAGATTTCAGTGTGTTAGGAATTAAAATTTCAATGCCTCAGAGTACAATAGCCAAGTGCATATAGGACCCTATTGATCACTACAACCTTAAAAAATAATGTGTATGAGACCTGTTTAAAAAACAAAACACTAATTTATGTACTTATTTATAAAATGAAATAACTATTACAGAGTGCAGAATCTAACAGAGCGACTATCCAATAAAGAAACGGTACAAATAAAATTGGAGAATGAATTACGTCATGCACAATCAATAAACAGTGAGTTACAAAGCAATCTGGAGAAGAGCACAGCAGAATGCCGACGATTGGAGACGGACTGGGAGACATATAAATTGAGGGTGAAAGGAATGTTGTTTGCTAAGGACAATGAAATCAAACAGTTGAGAGATGGTAGCAATTTGTCTGAAGATACAAAATTGCTTATGGAACAGCTAGAAACATTGAAGTAAGCTATTTAAATATATATATAAAGATATACTCTATTGCCTCGTTGGTTTAAGCGGTTGCAAGCGCGACTGCCGATCGGGAGATCCTAGTTTCAAATCCCGGAACGGGTATTGTTGGATTTTTCTAATTAAAAATTTCTAGTAGCGACTCTGATTCTGGATCTGTACCCGGTGTATGGCAATAGGCTCACCATCTATTCCATGAGACGTAAACGTAACTGGTGAAACGTGGGAGTGTATTGCACTCCTCTGTCTATCCCTTGGGGATAACAGGCGTGATGTTACGTTCTTTTTTGGGACCAGATAATAATGAATACATTTAAAAAATTATAAATAGTGAACTTAATATTTAGGAAACTAATAATAAATAAAATCTATTAGCATTATTATTTTCTATC
>DWMG01003037.1:0-12400 GCA_018244855.1 Elbella merops
ACGTGATAAGGGTAAATTTAATAGAGGATAAAAGAAGTGACACAATACTGAAAATTCTAAAAATATTGCTATAACTTATTAAAGACAAATGTGTAAATAAAAAAAATTGTTTTGATGAATACTTCTTATGAACCATATCCTAGAATTTCTGCCTGTTTCGTTGGTCGAATTACCAATATCTTGAATGCCTTGCGGAAATTGTTTTACGCAATGTTTGAGGAACCCCAGGATACGAAGGAATAGGAACGAAGATCATTCCAGTGTGCACGTAAAACATTTTCATATTAAGCATTTTTCTTTGTTAAGATACTGCCTGAATTAGTGGACGTAGTACCGGAAGCGAGACTGAACCTGGCTGGATATCGTCTACGTCATCGAGAACCTCTGGAAGCACGGGCCTTGCTGGAGCCTCTGCAGCCAACCTCTCCGCTTCACTACATCTTAAGAGCTGTAGTCGCTGTCAAATTGTACAATGAAACTGGTGACGTGAGTAAAGATTTCAAAATGACGTAAACTTTGTAAATCTCACTTTTGATAATATTCCATTATTCTCTCTTATTACGTAAGTAGTCATTTCTAACGATCCAAGTCATAAATTAGAGGCGAAAAGTAGAAAACATCGTGTATTCTTTATATACGACGAAACTCTATGGTACAAAATTTAAGATAAGTAAATTCATGACTGATGAATGATGTAAGCTGATGGTGATGATGAAACTCATGACATACCTATTTGTATACGTCGTTCTTGAAATGAGGTTTTTCATATTTTAATCTTTCCATCTGATATCATTTTATTAGAAACTAGTAAAACAATTTTAATATAACGTAATAAAACGACTATCAATTTAAATTTCATTCTGCAGGAAGAGCAAATGAAACTGGCTCAGCAGAGCTTCCATCTCGTGGGCAGTTCAGCGTCAGAGTGCGACACTATCCCGGGACGACAGTGCATGGCGTCCTCGTACTTCCTGGCTGGGCAGTTCGAGGAGGTGCTGGTGTACCTGAACTCCATCAAAAGTTTCTTTGTAAACGATGACACGTTCAACTTTAACTACGCGCAGGTCTGGACACTCCTAAAACATTGTATTCCACTCCATTAATCCGATGACTGGAATTGTTGCCATTTAGCTGCTTTAAAAAGCAAATTTTGCACGTCACGTTTTAAAAACCTCATTAAAATTGTCTTCAGTAGCTCTTTCCTTAATATTCAGTATTATGTATTGTAGTTTGACAAAAACAGGAAAGGAAATCCCGTTAACGTATTAAGAACATAATCTTACTTAAACTTGAAGCGTCAAAACGTTATCTCTTGTCTGCATATTTAGTGTATTTCGAAACAGTAATTTAGGATATATTTAACATAATCTCATCATTTGGGTTCACCAAATGCTATATACTTCATCTACTCTATCGCGTTTTTCTCAACAGGCGAAGGTAGCGACCGGCTTCTACCGGGAGGCCGAGGAGGTTCTCCTTACCATCCAAGACGAGAACATCCGCGGCTCGTTCACGTACCTCGCCTGCCTGTGCAGATGTCATGTCATGAACAAGGAGGCACATCTCGCGTGGGAGATTTGCGTTAAGGTTGTTTTAACCTATAAATTGACCAGTTGCGACTTAAAAGGTCGTTTATTAAGTGATCGGAAATGGCATATTTAATGTTAAATTAAAAAAAAATTGGTTTCAAATAAAGTCCTAACTGAATTTAACCCTAACTTCTCAATTTTAAATGTTGTCTGTTATTCGAACAATTGTAATTACCTGGATTTGGTGTAAAATCGTTTAATAGTGTTATTACCAGGAAAGCCACTATATTTGTCTAATCAGACATTAAATGTGCTTTCCAACGTGCTTTGCAACTGAAATTAATCGTTGCCATTTCTCAGACCGCAGGCACTCCCGATAGCTTCGCGCTGCTGCAGCTGGTGGCAAACGATAGTTACCGTATGGGGCAATTTTTGGTTGCAGCCAAGGCCTTTAACATGCTCGACAGGTAGGCAAGAATTTTCTGTCGTAATTGACATAAAAACCATTTTTGTTCTGCATGAATGGGACCAAACATAAATTTTATTACTGGAAAATCTAGAGCCCGAACTTTTAAATTTGTTACTAGATTGGATGGTGGTCCCGAAATGTGGGAGGGCTTACGCGGAGCTGTATGCGGCTGTGCTCAAGCTGCAGCTGCCAACAAGCAGGGTTCGGCCGCAGATCTGCGTGATGCTCTAGTACTGCTGAAAGGCCCGCGAGCTCACCCCAGAGCAGAACATATCGCGAGACCCATCACGCGATGGGCTCAACAGAACAGAATACCCGTCTGATCTGAGGATAGCCGGGCGTGTACAGTCATGTAGTCGATAGCAGATAATAGTTAAGCCAGGAGGGTACAGTCATGAAGACAATAGCAGCTGGTATTAATAGCTTGCATAAAACCATGAAGAACACGTAAATGGCGATTATCGTCAATGGACTGGACAGCCCAATATACATATAATGAAATTATAAAATACATTTTAGTCAAATGACATGTATTGAACTAAGTTTGACATTTATTTTTAATTGACACTTGAGTGTTGTGAACACCTTTAGAACATAAATAATCGTTGGAATTATTTTTAGGTTTGTTCAGAAAAGAAAAGCAATTCCGCCAACAGTAATTTAGTCATGTCGTTATAGCACTCATGATAAGTTTAAAGATAAAATAATCTATATACTAGAGTCAATTAATGAAGTGTGCTTGTGTTATGTTTCTGAATTGTACTGACGTTGTCTATCCGAGTCGTCCTTTGGTATGTATAACACATCTGTGATCCCAGAAAGGGTGGGCAGAATAGTGTAGTACACTCCTCTGCCTACCCCTCGGACGTTTCACCAGTTACCTTTATGCACCATAGAATAGGCGATGAGCCTATTACCGCATGCCTTCTGTTAGACAATGAGAATAAACCTGTCAAACAACACAAAGGTCTTTCATTGACAATCTCCCAATAATTCAACATTACTTACATTAATATGAAAAAACCATAATGTAAATAAGTGTATTCTCAGCACGAGCTGTATGTAAAAAGGCAGAAACGAATTCGGTCAAGCGGACTGTTCTACCAGTAACGGAAACAGCACTCACATATGGCCTCAGAAAAAGCTAGCGCTAATCAAAACACGTTTTTCCTCGAACGACACGATACCCAAAACGATTTCGATCGATGCATATTTATACATATTATTGCTCAATAAATGTATTGGTCCGATTATACACGTGCTGAAAATCTTATACGTACATCGTTTCAAATGATTTTATTATTATCTATATAGTGCCGCCTAGTCGCTTACGAAGTAAACATGGAATATTGAGTGCCAAATTTCCATTCCTTACAGACCCGCCATACTTTCGAGGACTTCAACGACGAGGAGGAAGTTCGACGAGTAATAACAAACAAAATAGCAAAAATACATTTACTCACTTACGTCACTTATTTTATAAGCGAACAGTAGAAAATTGATTGATACATAAAAAGATATGAGAGTCTAGAGACAATTTTCTTTCTAAGTACATACACGTACCTAATTAAACATATTTGTTCCTAACATATAACCGCCATAATTAAGTTGATAAATCTAAATAAGGAATGAAATGTCTTAATTAAACACCACTCTATCAAGTATCGCTTTTAATTATAATTTCATTTATAATTCGAATATATTATAGGACATTAAATTATCTTTTGTAGGTGGTGCCTTAGTTCAGATCACACGTGGTTGGTTAAGAAAAGCTGTATTTTATGCTAAATACATATATCGAAACAGAGTGGGAGCAAACAGTGGAAACTAAAGGTGTAGGTTTAGGTTTTTAGGCTCTTCATTCACGTAGCGTAGGACGCCCTCCAGCTAGGTGGAGTGACGATATATGTACGCAAAGTGGCTGGCAGTGATTGGATGCGAAGAGCTGAAGGTCGAGCTCAGTGGCGTGCTATTAGAGAGTCCTATGTCCAGCAGTGGACGGGAGTAGCCTGATAATGATGATGATGATGCTGATTTATATATCTAAAATGATTTTTAATACAAACTATAATTATGAAAATATTAGCAAATTTTTCGCAATACAACAAATAGGGTAGGTGAAACTTTTTTTTTGCTAACGCTCTATTTCTCGTTAGAGCGAGACAGAGGCATATATATGAACGTTCTACCCATCCCTATTTAATCTCATGTGGACCTATGACGTTTAAAAATGTCTTTTACTCACTGCATGAGGTTGCGTTACTTTTTCTATGGTACGTAATATTAAAGAAGGAGGACATTTTTGCGCGACTGACTCATGAACGCAGAACCGGAGCTATGTACATATTATCGGACTTTGACAGTACAGACGGATTTTGACAGTAAGGTTTCAATGCAACTCTTTAAATTATTACAGTTGTCTGTGTGACAGTACAGTTCTCCGAAACCACCTGTAAGATTTATGATGCATCAACGTTAATACCGAATATTATCCATGTCGTAGCTCTCTATGTGATTTGCAGACGATATAATATAGATGTGTTAGTAAGGGTCGAATATTCGCAGCAGTATTCGAATAAATCCTCTGTTTGAATTTAATTACACGCAAAAGCGCACTGTGTGCTATCGGCATCCTTTCTACCTCGCTCACGCCTTACATGGCTGATTGTAGTAAAAACCCTATTATTCGTATATAAAAATTGGAAAAATACAGCTCTGGGGAAGATAAGGAACGAATAATACTTAATAATATCTAATTACGTAAATTAAGTAATGGTACAAAAATAACAATTATTTATAAATCTAAAACCCATATTAACCATACGAGTCAAAAATATTGCTTCTGTAACGATGTTTTGTACTCTAGTAATCCACGTACCGGTTGAAAGTACCTTTGGTTACTAATAGTCTGGTAGTAGGTCAGCCGCGGCTTTAATATAGAAACGTGTAGGTTTCCTCTACATGGCTGATTTACTGCCTTCTTCCGAACCAGTTTTTGTCGTCTAATCTTACGTATTTGTACCAATTGCTTCTCAGACACTTACGCGTTCAACGTCCACATAGAGATTTGAATCGTTTGAAATGTAATTAGTTACTCCGTCATACATTTTCATAGAATTATGTACACCCATTTCGATGTAAATCATTCCGCACGATTAGTAAATATTTTTTTCCAATGTCTATTTTCATTCCGTCGAACGTTTAGTCTGTTAATGGTAGATTGAGTGGTTCACTTGTTCGATATGTGAGCACCGGGAAATGAAAAACATAACATGACATAACATCACGCCTATATTTCTTATGCAGGCGGGCAGGCGAAGGGTATTCAAAGGAGTGTAGCACTTCAAATTTTCATCGGTTATGTCATACGTCAGCACCAGTTATGGCATGGAACTGCTATGGAGTCTATTGCCGAACATCGGGCATATAAAGAGACTTCAGATCAGTGGGAAAATTGAAACACAACTGTACCGCAAAACTTGTATTTATTTACCAACTACATTATTATATTTACATGAACGTGATACAACGCGTCAAGATCAAGTCCATAGCAACAGTCAAAGCAATACAAAATAAATAAACAATAATAATTGACAATCCATACGGAGCACAGGCGAGGTCATTATGCCTACTGTATTGCTGATCGGACTAGCCCCTCTATAATAATACTATAACAAGCCCACAATCTTACAGATTAGGTAAAAATATTCCACGATGTTACCTAAACCTTCTAGCTCACATTTCCACAAAATTTACATGTATAAGCGTAGTAGACAGTCGCTGCAGCAAAATCTCATTGCAACCTTTACAGTTAACAATAGATGCTGAACGCTAACTGTTATTCAGAATACGCACGGTTATCCGAAGGTGGGAAACCCCAGCAGTCGACGGAGCACCGCGTTCAATCAGACCAGTCCAGCAGGTCGTCCTACGTGAGCGCATTGACCGAACAATTGCCGACTCTATCTTTCGTGACCAAACCAACGAAACGTTTTCAGAACAGAAGCTTTCAACCTATCTGCGCGGAAGTCTCGATCAGCAGTAGAGTAGCGAAGGTAGCGTGGTGTGACTAGTGCCAGGAGTGCCCGATGGCGGGGAGAGTGTATTTCGCGACGGGAGCGGCTACAGCCACCGGGGCAGGTGCCACGGCAAACTTCGCCACTGGTGCTGCTACAGCCACAGGAGCCTGTAACATTGAAGACTATTAAGCTATTGCTCGCAATAGCAAGGAGCTGTTATCTAAAAAAATGTATTCTACGTTTACTAAACGGTATTAAACTGTGCAGGAAGTTTTATCCTCACTAAGCTGAATGCCCTTTTTAGGGCACTCCACGTGTCATTTTTTATTGTATCAATATGATAGATACAAAAAGTACTGCAACCCATAGTCTAAGCAGCCTTGTCCTCAAAATACTTTAGAATTTAGCAAAGCACACATGGTAGCAGTAGTTAGTAATTTTGTTATCTGAAATATATTAAATCCAATCCACACAGCGTGGTTGAAGCTGACATTTACCCTTCTCATTCTAAGAGGACACCCATTTCCAACAGTAGAATGATAAAAATTTTAACCACCATAATTGTTACCAATTTAAATTCAATAACACAACCATCAAGTCTCTAGAATTATTCAAGTAAATTGCATTTATTTCGAATCAAGCATTAATCACCAATACCGGTAACAGAATGTTCAAAAACCCTGTCGACTGAGAAGGAAACAAACTCTTGATTTATGATCTAACATTTAAACCGAACCACAAATTCCTTTAAAATTTCCTTCCTCTCTTCAGAGTTATACCTACCGCATGGGTGGCGCCTGTCCTCTCCACAACAGCATTGAACCCATTGACCTTGTCAGCAGTGTAGGTGACTTTGCGAATGTGGCCGTCAGGCTCCACCAAGCTGTAGGAGCCGTGGACTACGCCGTTCTGTAATGTCTCTGCAGCATCCTTGTGGTCACCGGTCGAAGGGTCCGCGACACCATACGAGAAACTGTACGCAGGGTTGGGGTCTATCGGCTCCGCTTGTACCACCTGGATTTAAGTGACAATTAAAAAAAGATATTAATGCTAATTATTGATATGCTACTTCTTTGAAAATAAATATTGTCTTTATATGTATAAAACAAACATATGGAATTTGATTATACGGGCATACAAAAAATGTATTAAGCCATACAGTTTTGATGACGGGCGCGGCGATCGCATGGGCGATGGGCTGTATCGCGGGCGCCGCTATCGTGTGCGCGATGGGCGCCGCTATGGTGTGCTGCACGGGCGCCGCTAGCGCCGGCGCATAGCCGTAGCTGTCGTAGATGCCGGGCGCCGCCGCCGCCACCGCGCACGCACAACACAAGATGAATAACTAAACAAAACAAGGAAAAACACGTTAATACCGAAAACTTACTAACAATGGGCAATTAAATGTTCATACAAGCTTTTATTCCTATCAGAGTTTTCATAGCGCTTAAGATAACATCATTAAGCATTTAGCATTCGTTCATTTCACTTAAAAATCTTCAATCATCTTGTAGATTGTTTACTTTGGACAACTTCCATGATCTCTTACGTAAGACATTGTCAGTGTGCAATAATTGCAATTGTTAGAAGTTTATTGAGATGGTCATACCTTCGCGTACATGACGGTGCGTGCGCTCGTCAACAGGTCGGGAACACGTGTGCCGTGTGCTCCACACGCAGGCTATATAAAGGACCAGCTCTCGAGAGTGGAGCACACTTGATACGGATTTCGCAACCAAGGATACTTACTTGTCCCACACACGAAACCGTAATATATGTGTATGTTTTAGGGTTAGTTTTGCAACTTTTCCTCTGTGCTGGGCTCTGGTGCGCTAGATTGGTTTTGTTAACGGAATATCGTTTTGGGATTGATTATTATTATTGTCTTAATAATTCTTAGTAACGTGTCTATACGTTAGAAATTATTACCTATTAATAGCTTTGTTTCAAAATAACATAAATAATATTATTTGAGTTGGTGGTTTACATCTCAGATTTCCAATCCAGAGTTCTGGGGTCAAAACCTGGCAAGCAACAAAATCATACAACGCTATGTATGTATGTGCGTTTTTAAATTAAAAGTCATTGGATGTTAAGGTCGAATAACATCGTTATAAAATTTACGCAATACGCCTTAGAATCTTCCACAATTAGAACTTCACCGGTATGGTAGATTTTGCCAATTAATACACTAATTCTAAGAATAAATCCCTGTCTAACCGTGGAGCCATAAAAAGATAGATATTATCTATCGAGGTTGCTGGCTGAAAAAGTCAAAACGCAAATTAAATTATGAAATAAAATATTTACCTTCACTGTCGATAAGGGGGCGTCTAATAATTACGTGAGGTGATTTTAAGGTTTTTTCACACCCCCTCCACCCATGGTGGGATTTCGTGAGATTTTCCTCAACCCCCCCCTAACCCATCCTCAAATCTTTTAAATGCATATATCTCGTAAATGTATTGGATTTATTCTAAAAAGAAAAATTAATTTGCTTAATATTTTTATTTAAGACTTATCAAGACTAGGTACTATTTAAGATTACTGAGTAAGTAGACTAGAATTACAGTGAAAAGTAAACAATAAAATACCTAAATCGCTACTACAAAGGTTCATAAAAGAATAATCATTCTAATTCAGTCCAGGGAGTCCAGTTTATTTTGATTCGCCCATATTTTAGTAAATATGTTAATTAGTTAAGTACTATTTGTGGCAATTTTACTCTGCGAAAAAGTAATAAGTAATATTTGCCAAGACCCTCCCTCTCTACTAAGTAAAATTAGACAAGTTTCGATTTGACCCCCTCCACCCTTGAACGCCTCACGTAATTAATGGACGCCCCTTAAGTAACAATTCTATTAAATTTATTCTTAAGCTATATTAAATTTAGCTAATAATTCTAATTCAGCTAGGTGGAGAAACGATATACGCATAGTGGCTGGCTGTGGTTGGATACAATGAGCTGAAAATCGAGCTCAGTGACGTGCCATTGGAGAGGCCTATGTCCAGCAGTGGACGGGAGTAGTCTGATGATGATGATGATGAACAAATGTATTTAAAAAAAACGTAACTTCATACCTGTAATCCCCGAAGTGATAGGGAGAAGAGTGTATACTTCTAAGTTTCAGCAGTTACCTTTACATCCCAATTTGGAATATTGAGTAAACCTGATGCCATACACCGGGCAGAAAATCAGACTCCAAACCACTCCCAGTAATTCTTAGTTACAAAAACCCAATAATACCCAAACAGAGGATCGAACCCAGGGCCTCTCGATCAGCAGTCGAGAACACAACCACTCGATCTACGAGGTAATCAATAGCTAAGAGGAGGGATGAAGGGGGCACCTGAAAATCAGCACTACTCGGGATACCAAGCCCGAATTAGCATCGGCTGAGTTGCCTCCTGTTGCCCATGACGTGTTACTGTATTATATTTTTTGTGTTACCTGTTGTAAATGGCAATAAAAGTTTATTATTATTATTATTATTAGCTAATTATTCTTTTTCATTATTAAATATATACATTTCATATTTTTAGTGATTAAGCGTATATATTATTAATAAAAGATAACAATATAACATTTCTCCTGTATTTTCCCGACGGGGCAGGCAGACGAGTGTAGCACCTTCACTTTTCATCAATCATCTTATAATAATAACTAGTTACTAGAAAATAATTTAAAATAAGCAAAGGTAGAGCACAGATTCTTTCTCTACATCTATAATTAAAAAGTACTTAAAGACGCGATTTTAAGCTTATACCGCAAACTAGTTGCAAATGTGTTTCAGGTCAGCATAAATACTTCCGTGCCAATGAAGGTAGTGTTCTGAATACCTAGAAGCAGTAAGGAACTGCAATATTTGTTTAATCCTGAGAGTTCCTTTATAACATACTTTTTAAAGCTGAGTTTTTATTTTAAAATATGCTGTGAAAATAATTATAAATATCATTTAAAAAATAAGGTAAAAAGTATAATTTTAAAAGTTCAATTTCAAATCAATGAAAAGTTTTTACGCTTTGTAACGACATATCTCTTGATTTTATGTTTCTAATTATGCAATTCCATGTTGCTTAAACCTGTCTAATTATTAATGTTAAAACAAAAAGTTATTAGAAAAAGTTTTAGATAATATCATTAGATATATAAAAAAAATTCTATGTAATGTTCCTAATCCTTAAAGATCACGAGATAAACACAAAAATCAATCACACCTTTATTTTCAAGATGGCGGCCAAGATACAACGCTTTATCCCGAAAAGTGGAATATAATTTCACGGTGACATGTAACATGTTTTATTGATTAAATTGAAAAAATTATAGCCAAAATAAACTGTTCCGCTGTACGTTTTTAAGGCGGATTTACTGTACGAGAAGTTACGTTGAAATATGTTTAGCAGTTACATCTGAATTTTACCGATAGCATGTCATCATGACAGTCAATAATGTCGGAGGAATAGGACAGTTATACACAGTTCAAAATATATATTGCCGACTGAGCAATTTCGTCGTACCAGTCCAGGCCTAAGAACCACATACATTAAGCATAATTACATTTTCGTAACGAATTTAGAAATTACGCTTGTTGAAAATCTACCTTAAAATATAACCATAATCATTTTTGAGCCCACGTAAATTACACTGTACTTCCGGTGACTAGTGTATCTACAGCCTGCTTATGTAACTTCTCAGCTTTTCCCACTTTATTATATTGCCTTACTTATTACTTATTATAAATAAATTCTTCTATTCGTCAATAATTATTTATTAAGCGAAATAATATTTACATAAATATACTTTTCTTTTATATTTAAAAGAAGAAATACTGATCGATCGACGCACAGACAGAATGGAGAAAAAGTTCCAAGAATGACGTAAATAAGCACTAAGAAAGATTCTTTGGAATTTCCACTGATAAGAGAATGGAATGGCGGTTGGCAAATTGTATGAAGTTTTGTCGGTTTGGAAACTACATACAAAATATTTTACATCTACCCCTTGGCTAAAATAAGAAAATCTACATATGTAGCAGAGTTCTTGGAAGATTATCTCACTATAGGCATTCAAATTGATTTCAAAACATGCCCACGTAATACGTTAGCATTCTTTAATTCAACATTAGCTGTCATAGATCCAAATATTGACTGCATAGAGTAGTTACTATAACATCTTGTCGCTACTTATAAATACTCGTATGTATAACTTCTTCCTCTTAACCGTTTCCCCTACCTGAGGATCTTGACTCCTTACACGCTGAATTGTCTGTCTCCAACTCATCAGGTCCATCACCTGGTAGAAGGAAGATAGAAGCTTGGAATACCTGTCTCTACCAAGCGACAAAACTACTATACATGCTAAAAATAAGTCTCATAAAATACTACAAATAAAGTCTCTGCATTTTCTTGTCCTTCACCTATTTCGTACTTCAAGTCATAAAAAGTTCAAGCCGCAGCCTACTGGCGTTAGGCGTCAACATGTTACTGCACTTGCAACGTGACTCACAAGGATTCTGATGCAATACACTCAATACTGAGTATTATACCCATGATACAGTTCGGACATTCGCGCTTACCAACTGTCACATTTATATTCTTTCGAGTACTTATAAGATATGCCGCTTTGATACCAGTATACGTGGCTTGCGAAATAAACGAAATATCCTTGAGAACCTAAGTTCTAAGTTGGTTTATTAAATTTGATTTGGTTTTTGTTCATACTCGTATGTAGTTTAGTATAAATACTAAGTTAAATTTTGTTTTAAGAATTTAACGATGACAGTGGTCATTTATAACAAATAAATAAATGACGGGAAAGATTATGATATAACCAGTCTTCCACAATGTCTTCAGATCCACATTGTCTTCTAAAGTACGTATATATAGTCATTTATCCTCTCTTGGCTTCTTAAACTCTCTCATTCTTGATGATCCCTGTCAAACATTGGAACAATAAATGGATATTATTAGAATACCTGCTACACACCTGTTCTCCGTAATATTCTATAACGTGTATCTTCAGTCCCCGCTTTGTGATAGAATCACAATGAATCATCTCTTCGTGAGAAGAACCCTGTGTACAAGAGAGGAAGAATAAAAAGCTGACAATGATTTAAGCATCCAGGTTGTCTATTTGCAAAACGTTTTAAAAACATAAATATTATGTACATACATATGAACACATCAATTTTCCATAGAGATAGGCAGCGACTAAGAATTTCCACCTACTACGATCCTGACCATCTTTTCTCGTTTCTTCACGTACATTTTCAGTATTCAATAGTAAATACGTTTACCAACCTTTTAATTTTTTTTTTTTTTCAACCCTTTATAATTCCACTGCTGGAATATGGGTCTCCTCTCATATTGAGAGGGTTAAGGCC
>DWMG01003038.1:0-12399 GCA_018244855.1 Elbella merops
GTGGAGATTACGGGTATAAACCCCCTTTTAGGGGAGGCCTATGTCCAGCAGTGGACTAAGATAGGCTGATGATGATGTAATCTTGTTGGATACATATATAATTGTGTGGCAATTTTAGTCGTAAAATTAGTATAGATACACATAATCCATACACGATGTATCTGCCGGCCGCCTGTATGTCATTTATTGTATGGTGGTAACTACATTTGCCTACATTATAGTGTCTTTATCTTAGTGCTGCTTGAAACCAAACATTTCGACAAACCATGGATTGTTATTATTTCAAATAATACCACAGACTGCCGTCGATAACTATTTTAATTAGGTGATATTATACCAATGTACTTTACATATATATTTGAAATATAAACCAGTTTGGTGCGGAAATGATGCGTCTGAAGGTATTTAGCTACATATGGTGTGGAGTGTGGAGCTTTAAGCTTTATTACATGTATCCGAAATTTTTACATGAGAAAATTATGTAATTGAAAGATTTTAAAGAAAAACATATGAAATAGTTTCACAATATAAAGTGATATTTCTATTTGAAATGATTGTTTTATTGTGTCTTATCACATACATCTATATATACTACAGATACATAAACAAATATACTACTAGCATTCTAAGTAGGAAAAAATGTTGAAAATAATTGCAATATAAGTAATATAAAAAGATAAAGAGACGCACTGAAGTCATCTAATAGTTTATTAAATGACAAATTAGATTATAGTTCAATAAATTATTCGTTAAGGTGTGTTAACTCGGCCAACCCGCAATCAAGGTAGCGAGTTAAGGCTTTAACCTGTGATGTTTTAAGAGGAAATATAATAGTGGAACAATAAAAAGATTATCGATTATGATGAAAAACAATACTACTATAATTATTTTGACCATTAAGAGGTAATTTGCTAAAAAAATATGTTTGTACATCGTTCTTCATAAATGCAGTGAATTTATTAAGTTATAAATTTAAATCTCAATGTCATAACTCGCATAAGATAAATAATGTCGTCATTAAAATCGTCGTTGTTAAAAAAAAATAGTGCAAAAACTAAAATAGGACATTTGCTTAGAAAAGCCTGATTTTCTCATCACATTCCTAATCAAATAGATTTTAAAATACACGTAAATTATAATACACAATTTTTTATCCTAAAGCCTTCAAAATGTAATTTTTAACTAAATCCGCGGTTTGAACAGAAATCACATATTCACGGGTACAGGTCAAAATGGTAATTTTATTATATTGTTCCATTTGGAATTATAGTTGAAATAATAAATCATTGTAGTACGGCTTCACAAAGATTCGAAAAAATGCACTCATTAAATTATAGTATGGAATTTCGAAAACATGAAATTGCGAATATATTACGAAAAAAACCCTTATCTTTTTCACAAACACACGCATGATTTCACGTAGATTCTCCACGAGAACTTGAAAAGATATCCGTTAAATATTGCGCAGAACTTTGCCGGCAGATGTGTACTAACACGAAAAATATATTTAAAATCATTAAAATATCTCACGTATTAAATATTTGAACTAAATATAAATATTTTAAATAAATATTTATTATTTTACAACAAAAATTAAACGCACAACGACATAACGACGCACAATAATTTTTAAAGAGCCGCACGAAAACCTCAAAACCACCACAAATTATTTTCCGAATTAAAAAACTCCTTCACGACTAAGATTTGTAAAAACACATTAATTAATTCACCTTTTATCGTTCACTTTGATTTTAATTAATTGCAATTATTATCAAAAATAAATAAAATTAAAAGAAAAAGATTTTTAAAACTTACCGCGCCTTCCACGGTAAAAATCATTATTCATCAGGGAGTGGGCACCCGAAGTCACCGCTGGGATCATGATGACAATCGAGTTGATCAAAATATAAGCGAAAAACACACGGAACACAAATGCGGACAAGCACGAACAACTTTCCGTACCACATCCGCCGGCGCGGCGCAGGCTTCTGCCCAGCACGACTCCCGCTCATTGAATGCTACAGCCCGCATCCCATACAACTACGTAGTTAAGCGAGGAGCCTTCCGTCACTCGGTGCGTATATTATAATACCATGTTGTTATTGGCGTACCTTTCTTCTCGCTTTCCTCGTTACCATTACTTAATTCTATTTAAGTATATTCAAGATAAATAACAATTAGGATATTTATCCCTATTTGTGTGAGTTGGGAGTCAATAGAAAAATTATATCGAAATGGCTTCTTTTCGCGATTGATACGGTATTTTAAAAGGAAAGCAATATACTTCTACAAACTGATAATAAGTTCCTACTAGATTTTTTTCTTATTTATGGCGCTTTGATTGTTTATCTGTTTGATTGTTTATTGTCTATCTATATTTTATGTTTATTAGTGGTTGTTACATTTTTACGTCGTAAATATTTTTATAAGTATCTCGAGAGTGACTTGTTTAGTAATTCCGATATGCGTCACGTAGGAATCGATACAGGGCGCTTAATTAGTAATACGCCTTTAATTCGTTAGTGCCGACTACAGGCAACGTCGACGTGTACATAGGTAAGTACCGCGCCACGAGGTCATGGCGCCTGACCACTGCTGCCTGGGGGGTATATATGTACCTGTGTACACATTGTTGACATATATACATATATGGACGTCGGTATATACTTAAATGTATAGAAAGGATAAAAAGCCTATATAGATTAATGTTACAAATCAATAGGATATTACCCATTGTGTTTTCGCATTTTTCGACATAATTAGAAAATATAGTTGGAGTTTCAGTTGCTGCACCTTACGCTTTGTTTTATTTGATACTTGTATTTTTTAGTTCTGTAATTGAAAACAAAGTGCTCAAGACACTGGGCGTTTCGTAGCACCGGCGTCACAGAAATAATGTGTCCGATGGACATATTTTAAGTACATAGCTTTTGAGTTCACAGGTTACGCAATTCATGATCACTAGGGGCCTCCCTAACAACAGTCTCCCACGTTTCACTAGTTATGTTATATGCCCCACTTCGGTACAGAGGGGAACATTTTACATGCGCCGGACACAAATCCAGACTCCTTGTTACTGTTGGGCAATTCAACATGGATAAGCCTTTACTTTGGGCAGATCGAGACTGTGCAATCCAGGAATCGAACTCAAGTCTTCTCGATCAGCAGTCGCTTATGCAACCACTAAACTAACGAGGCTGTCAGTCAACGTCAAATAAATACATTATAACAACGTAAACGCAAGACATCACGGTGACAGCAAAGGAAAGTCGTGCCGCTAATACAGCCATCTCTTCCAAATAGCGTTACATTAAGAACCTTATAATGAAAAGCATGTGAAATGAGCGAAGCGAACAAAATCGTTGAAACAGTATCATCAGGCCTGCGATACCCGACGGGGTATGCAGAGGAGTGTAGTACAGTGTACATTTCAGCTACGTTTACCTCCCAATCAATATTCGGAAAGTCTATCGAAATAGTAACATACGCGAATACATATCGGGTAACTGTGTGCATAAAATTCATAACAAACATCACAGCGCGTCGGGAGCAGGTACAACATTTTTCTAAACGCAAAATTTACATCACTCCGGGTTCCGATTCAATTATCCTGCTGTCGACGCTATAAACGCACTATGAATTCCACCTGAACATTTTTTTTATGCTTTCATATATATAATCCATTTATACACTACGCGAGCCGCCTGCATTACAAAAACATAATTATTTAATAATGATCATATAATATTTAGTATTGAGTCGCTCGTTCGTTCAGTGCTTGTAGACCTCACCATTGAATCGGGAGTTGCGGGTTCGATTCACGAGCATTTATTTTGTGACTAGATGCCAAAATGTAGGTATATGTAAAAGTTTCTTTAATTGTATGTTGTATGTACACGCCGTCTAGTTACAATTAGATGATCTCACATGTAGATGTGAAAAGGTAATTAGTACATATGTTTTAGAAACACATGTCGGACAAAATAAAAAAGGTGTGTGTTCTAAAATGCGCGTGTCAGGATATCATAATCATCATCATCATTTGCCTATCTTAGTCCACTGCTGGACATTAACCTCCCCCAAAATGGGGTTTATGCCCGTAATCTCCACAACCCTTCGCACCGCCGGCGCTGCTGCCCGTCGGCGACCAGGGCATTTAGTCTATTTAGGCTGCGCTATACCGCAATCAGCCGGTCGCCAGGATATAAGCAGTATTAAAATAGTGCAAGAGACCATTTTCAAATCTGTATCTAATTAACAAAGTAACTCTAAGTTGGACCGGACAGTCCCACGTTCTTAGCCTTTGCCATAACCATTTAAGCAGAACTCAATAATGCAAGTATTTTACTATTAAATCAGTTTCCGCCGTGACCTCGCTGCCAACAGCGGGAGCTCACGATGAAGGACCTCGTGCAGGTCCGAAACTAGTTTGAACATCCCCAAAAACGTACGTGAGTTAATCCGGCACATATATAATGAAATGCAAGTATTTATACCGGTTTTCAAACAAACACTAGACAATAGGCATCACAACTTCTAAATTTCTAGAGACAACAAATTCAGACCACTTATATAAAAATGTATAATATAATCATATATAGCTACTAACCTCTTGACCACGCGGTCTGGCGACGCTTTACCATTAGCAACTTTTCCAAGCCATCGCCAGAGGGGAAAACTTACTAAATAATCTATAAATAATATAATTATTCTCAACTCACTCGTTATCTTTCCACTTCAACGACTATGTCGAAGTAATTTCGAACAGACCTAGTTATAGATGAATGTCAAATGTAAAATGATATTCATGATTGACATAGTATGTCCTATAAAATGAACTTTGTGTTAATATAGATTTTGAAAAAATCATTAATAGTAATACACGTACACTATTTCGTCTCTAATTTTACCATTTAAGGGCTAACTTTAAAAATATGTTCTAAGTAGTGTGTACCTATAGCGTTTCTCCGTACCTCCGCAGCACGCCATCATTGTACTACAATGTTAAAAAGCATTGATACAATATCGTAGTAACATACAAAAAATTAACGTATTTTATAGATAGATTAACAACAACAACACCAGCATCAGCCTATCTCAGTCCACTGCTGGACATAGGCCTCCCCTAATGAGCGCCATCGAACCCTGTCCTCTGCTTGTCGCATTAAACAGACAGAGTAAACTGAAAAAATATTTAATTTTAAAATTTTTTGTACGCCGTTTTGAAAGAGTAATCGCACATTTTATGTCAACTAATAATAGAAAGATATGTAAAAAATTTAATCATTTTGATAGTAGGGAGTCCCCACTATAGACGGGTTCGTATAATTTCCATTACGATACATTTAACTGCCGTCCGAGGAAAACATTTAATGTGTAAACAGTCTCGCAATTATTTCATCAACAGGTGTACCTATTTACTTCGCTTATCGCTAGCAACAACATTGATTCATTAACTTTTCAAAACAAAACCTTACAAATGCTTCCGAGACATTCAAAGTTGTTAAAAAGAACCCCTGGTACGCTTGTTTTGTTTGTCGCCATTTTCTCCTTTGTATTTGTTGGCAATTTTTTGTGCGCTTGAATTCTTTCGACACTCCGCTTACAAGGCTTACAGCGCACTCTGCCTTTTCAAAGCAATACTAAAATCGCAAAAAAATATGAAATCATATCCAATCCTTCTCCGTTTATTAATCCGTATATAGGTACGTGTCGTTTGGCATTTGCTTTGCTTTAATTTTCTTTTTGATATACCAAATGTAGTCGAGTATTATAGCTTACTTTTTCCTTAATTCGTGCTCGCTGTACAATTCTCTGGGATTCGATTAAAGCGATATTTCAATAATATTTATTGAATTATAATTTTATATTCAGAGTGTGTGTGTGTTTTGTGTGGAGTTTTGTAGGTAAAAATAACGTTAAAAAAACTCTTTAGTTATCGTCGCGTCGCAGGGCTTCACGTGTTTTATTATTTCACTCGTATCAAACTTGTTTATTGTTATTATTTTTACGTAGCGAAGTCCTTCGTCCATTCCTTTGGGGGACCCACAAGAAATATTTCGGCTCCACCCTACTAAAGGCCTACAGTATACCTCCCTACCCATTCGCCTTTTTCCAGTCCTCGGCACTCCCGACAGCGCTCCCAACAGCGCCAGTTCATCAAAGGAACTCAATAACGGCATGGACCTGAAATATCTCCAGTTGGTCTACATTTGGGGGGCGCGCGGATTATGGCAGTCTACTACATTCTTCAGCCTTGAGGACAATACAGGCGTGATGTTAACTACTTTATATAGATTGATATATAATGTATTACATATTTATTAAACATGTGCCTCATGTATACGCTCTACAAAATCTTATTGATGTGTACAATTAAACAAAGAAATAATTATCACTCGAACGACGCGTTTAATATTAAGTCCTTCTGGGTACTCATTGTGAAAATATAATTGCTAAAGACATGTAAATAAACGATTGTCGTTTTGATCCACTAAGGTAAACATAGACATAAAATAATATTAACAGCCAGTTCCACGTTTTTACGTCGTTGTTGCGTAACGATAGTCGACATTTCCACATAAAAAAATACTGTTTCTATTAATCCTTCCCGTGGAATTTACTATCTAGCAAAACATTTCGAAATGTTTCAAGGTTTCTTAAAATATGTTAGGTCTGAGGATTATTTCGAAAGTTAAAAATTTTCTATAAAAAACAAAATCATTGCTACTATATTGTCATCCATACACGAAGTGCTGATTTCCATTTGTGCAATTAATTGAGAGTGGTCCAATGAAAATGGAAAAGGGTTTTAGCAGTTATTTTTTAATCTCCTTACTGCACTTGCAGTAAAACTCTTGTATGGCAGAGCTGGTAATATGTTGTTGCGACAATTCCATCAAATGAAATCAGGGAAATTGTTTTGGTTTATTTTCGCATGTACGGATTTATTATACCTCTATTTGTTTCTATAGGCACATTGTAATACATTTTTCGGAAACGGCTGAATTATAAGATGAGGTAGTTTTTGTCTAAGAAATACATATGTTATAGTCTCGGTCACACTCACTCATTATCAGCCTACTCCCGTCCACTGCTGGACAGGGGCCTCTCCAATAGCAAGCCACTGAGCTCGATCTTCAGCTCGTCGCATCCAACCACTGCCAGCCACTTTGCGTATATCGTCACTCCACCTAGCTGGAGGGCGTCCTACGCTACGTTTGCCAATTCTCGGTCTCCATTCCAGTACACTTATTTGCCTCCCTTAAAATTTTTCATTTCATGATTTTTCGAAATTTCCATGCAAGGGCGTTCTCAGCGGATATCGCAAGCGGCGGATGCGCACTAATGAAATTACCTACCAGGTATTCGATGCCCGATATCCACTCATTTTCGTACGAGCGGAAGCATTTCCCGGAAGCATGGAAAATCAGAGTACGACACGCTCGCTATGGTCGCTAAATAGAAGTAGCGGCTGTCACAAATTAGACCCGCCATTATTATTTGAGGCTGTTCGCGTCATTTTGAAAATTGGATGCACTGCGTCTGGAATCTTCCAACCGGATCAGGTGCTGTCCGAAAACGGTAGCTTTACAAAATATCTGTACCGAATAGTTAGACGAGAATCGATTACTACTTGCCTTCGATGCAACTGCATTTCAACTTCAATGCAACTGGCCTTCGATTTTAAATTGACGAGAAACGTTTATATTATTTTTTAAGCTCCATTGAAAAAGATACTCTGAGACCACAAGGAGAATTCTGAAAAGAAACGTTGTGAAGTACTTAATTCTTACAAAGAAGCTTATCGATTTGTTTGGAAGCTTTAAACTTATTATTGTAAACTGTTATCGAGTCGTATACAATGTAGGGAACGATTGTTCGGGAACAATTGCAAACCTATTACTTATTATGATTTACGTATTACCTATTGTTATAATTGTCATAGACGTATATCGATATACTTCTCGCAGGACAACCTGGCACACAGATTAGACTAACAATAATACATTGCGTTGAAGTTTCATTCGATTCGATAACTGTGTTTACAGGCAATATTAGGAATTCAAACTGTTTATGAACCTATTAGTTTGTAGTTGATTTCTTGGGGGAAATCAATTTTGTTACCTACAAGCCCTTGTGTACTTCTAGAAAACTGCTATCGTAATGTACCTACCCCGCAGTTATTTCAATTATTGATTTTGATACATTTAATAACGCCATTTCAAAACCAATCGGTTTGTAACAAACAACCCGGGGCTAAGCAAAACACGACAAAACATTGTAACAATTTCCCATCTACAAATAAATATGTGAACAAGCAACGACGGGACAGTCCACGAGTTTATCTTATTGTATTACAAAATTAGTAGTGAATAAATAGGTATTCAAAATAAGTGCCAAAACGATAATAAATAGTACCACAAACTATAAATAGTAAACAAATATGAACACCGTAAGCTTCTATTATTTTTTGATTAAATTAGTCTGCAATAAAATGTGATAAATCCGCCAACGGATTACTTAAAGAACTTTACTATTGACAAAACCTCTAGTTTGAAACGATAACATCTGACTTGCCAAAATTGGAATATAATGGCAATTATAGAGAAATTTAATTGACTTTAATTAAGTTGTACAGACACAAAGTGTACTCATTATTTTATTATAGAACTAGATTGTAACTTACAATAAAAGTCAGCAAAATGACGAATTGAATACCTTAAAATATACAAATTTCCGTAATTTTAATAGATATCTGTATACAGAAGGCGCTTACATGCTCGGCAGCACTTCAAACCACGATCTGTCAGACTGTAATCGGACCGATTTTAATGTAAAAATAAAATAATCGACCCATTATAATTAAACTGTTGGAATATGGGTCTGCTCTCATATTGAGAGGGTTAACGCCATAGCGTGCCACGCTGCCCAAGTGCGGGTTGCAGACTTCACACACCTCAGAAAATATTTTTTTTTTTATAAATTCTAAGGTATGCAGGTTTCCTCACGATGTTTTCCTTCACCGTTAGCAAGTGATATTTAAATTTAAAACGCACTTCTCTAAAGAGGTGCGCGCCATGGATATGAACTCAGGACCTCCGGAGTGAGAGGCTAAATTCTTAACCACTAGGCTATCACTGCTTAATTATTATTTATAATATATATTTATTACCTTCGAACTTCATAATTTATGTCTTATAGTTTATTATATACATTACAATCATCGATTCTTTTCTCTTTCCTCTCCTGGACGCGGGTTTCCACTGTGAATCAAAAGATTTAAGGCCATTATCTGGAGAACTTAAATCTGTCGGTTTCCTCACGATGTACCTATTCCTTCACACACATAAATGCTATGTAGTTTTAGGTTCCGTTAGTGCTCATTCATGCATCCCTCTATATATCTGTGATATTGAGTCACTGCAAATGTCGCATTGTCCTTATTAATATCCTCCGCATTGAGGGAAATTTTTGTATAGCCTCCTTCTTTGCTTTATGGAAATCCTAATGCCCCGAAACAAAAATTCCGTTTGCTGTTCTTTCCGTCAAGATATCCGATACACCTTGAAGTTTTTTAGCGCGTTTAGTTTATGTCATAAACTCGGAGTCTATTTTAATGCGAATTATTTAACCTTAACAATATCAACCAATTACGGGTAGAATTTGAAAATATTGGGAAAAATATATAATTCATATTTATTTTATTCTAAAAATAACATGAAGGCATTTAAATTTAACATTTTATTTTGTTATATTGACTAATTAACTTTATGCATTGACTAAGTAGTATTATACATTGACTAATTAATTTTATGCATTGACTAAGCGATTTACTTTCAAGAATGACATGTGAACTGCAATATAGAACTCATGTGGCAATTTAAGGCATAACCCACATTAATACAACAAATGTCGGATACACATATATTGCAATTATCCTTATTACTTTTATCTTTTATTTACGATGTGTAGTTATGAACAAATGAACAATAAATTAAAGGCCGAAGCAACGGTGGACAATTTATTTTTCGCAATGTCCGGTTAATTGGCCGGTGTTTTTTCTCATATGATACAGCGGGCCGATATTTGTGTCACCCTGTATACCTACTAGTACGCTGCAAATTTCGTTATAATCAATCTATTAGTTTCACGATGAGTCGTTACCAGTCAAGAGTGCAATTATTTTCGGTATCACTGGCATTTCCTGTTTAAATATACAGAACTCATTTTTCCTCCTCTGGTGTACAGAAATCGGTCTGGGTTAAGTTTGGTTTTATATAGATATTTCTATATTCATGATTTAGTTTTTTTTTTAATGATTTCATTTAGTGTGGGTTGGTTGTAACTAAAATTCGGGTACTTTCCGCCGGGGAATAGATTCGGAACGATTCAGATGATTTTGGTTAGTCATTGATTAATGAAATGGTTTGCTTAGCCAATAATATTAGTCAGCTCTTAAGTGGTGGTTTTTTATTAAATTATTTATAGTTCAGTTTTGCAGCATATATAGTCTTAAAAGGTTACTTCTGCACATTGCTTAATTTGACTCAACATTATAAACTTTCATACGTAATAAATGTTCATTGTAGTTTTTTTAATTTAACATGTTTAATGGTAACTTTATTCAATGTCTTAAATGATAGGTTTAATTCACGAATTCAAAAGGTCGTAAGCTGATAGCTTGGAGTAGGGTTGAACCTTCGGCAAGTACGCATTTAAATGACCTTTAAGGCCTCTGGGTGTAACATCTACATAATAATAATATCAGCATTGACTGATTGCGAAGCATGTATTTCAAAGAACATAAACATTGTCAAAAGTAATCTACGGTCACTCACGAATAGACTGACCGTGTCAGATGTTTCTCGATTTGGCGGAATATTTACAGCATAGGAATATGTTGGCTTTAACTAATAATAGCCAAAAATTGCGAACTGGTTGCCAGGTGAATTTAAAGAATTAGTTCTTAGATACTGGAGTAAAAAAAACTTTAGACGCTTCTAGAAAAACTCGAGTCTTTTCTGATTTCACGGCTAAGTTAAAGCTTTTTTTTCATTACGCGGAATTCCGCAACGGTATCGATCGGTGGTCACCTTCATCGGACATCTTGCAGGAAGCTTCACTTGTAAGCAATCGACCTTCGATTATTGCTTAAGTTTTTACATGTCCCCACGTCACTCAGTTCGGTCATTTACTATCAACTATAACCTTACTTGACTTAAGCAGTGATAGCCTAGTGGTTAAGAATTCAGCCTCTCACTCCGGGGGTGCCGGGTTCAAACCCATGGCGCGCACCTCTTTACAAAAGTGCGTTTTAGAAAAAAAAAAATAAATGTCACTTGCTAAAGGTGAAGGAAAAACATCGTAAGGAAACCTGCACACCTTAGAATTTAAAAAAAAAAATTCTAAGGTGTGTGAAGTCTACCAACCCGCAATTGGCCAGCGTGGCAGACTGCCTTAACCCTCTCAATATGAGAATAGACCCGTATTCCAACAGTGGAATTGTAATGGGTTGAAAAATAAATACTTAAATCATTTGCATTATAAATCTTTATATATTAAGTTCAATTTGTGTTCAATAGACTTATCTTTAAAAAGTTAAAATATATTTAGTACGCAGTATCAGTTTTTATAAAATTTGTTTCTCTTCTCGAAATATGTTAAACGTAAGTTGCAAAAGATTCAACATGTTTAAAGTGGTCTTTATCAATAATATATGTACTTGTTTTCCGCTGATGTATTTGAAAATATACTGAGTAACTTATATATCAAACATAATTAAATTTTAAAGCATCTAGTTACATATATTCTTATCGTCTTTTAATCGCTTGAGTATATCTTAATTGTAAGCTTTAAATTGTTAAACTAAAACATTTTTGCATCATAAATAAAATTATACATTCATCCGGTATTACATACATTTTCCCGAAACACTATACATTTTCCCGGTACATTATACATTTGTCCGAAACGTAATATGCCCGCGAAGCGATCAGAAATAAAACGGCACACCCGCGTCGAGTGATCATAATCAAGTTACGTCACATTATGTTACGACACAACCCGGCCATACTAAGTTACCGAAATTGCTGGCATAAGTTTAAATGGTCTAACAAAGGAAGAGGTCCACGTGCGAGGCATAATAACTTTATAAGCAAAAAGTATGGCGGAATAGGGAGGGAGTGACCTATGGTGACGCAATGCCAAAAACAGGCCACGCTGCATCGAAGCCTCGCTCGCCGGGGTCAAGGAGGTTCAACGCGAAATATTATATTTTTCTTAATCGCAACATGTGCGCAGCGGACTCATGAGGTCTCGCTGATTCATCATAATTACAGACGAGAAAACAATGAGTAGGAACGCCGCGCAAAAAGTGTATCAATCCCCCCCCCCCTC
>DWMG01003039.1:0-12398 GCA_018244855.1 Elbella merops
ACTATGGCCTTAACCCTCTCAATATGAGAGGAGACCCGTATTCCAACAGTGGAATTGTAATGGGTTGAAAAAAACAAATACTGTTTACAAAAATGTTATTTGTTTATATTTTATCTTCATTCCTACTTTAATGTTAGTGCAGATATAGGTACATAAATGTACATTCAAGTTAGTACTTGTCATCACATAATGCTTTTATGCTCGTGCCAGATGGCTAGCAAACACCGCATACATTTAATATTATAACAAATGAGAATATGAAACTGGTAAGTTTTAAAATCAAGAAAATATATTATATCTCTTTATAAATACTTTGAATGCTAGTAAATTAAAAATAAGGTTCAGGCTCTAAAGTATTATCGGATTGAAGGTGACCTGCCATCAAACCGACACACCCTCATTCCACTTCCGTAACATCAGTACCTAACCCACAAACTCTACGTAGGACCCAAAAAGTTTGCCGAGTAAATTTACTGCCAAAAATGACTGATTATTCCTTTATTACTTGAGATGATTGTTTCAGGAATTTATTGTGTTTAGACACAACTATGTTTTATTTTAGATGGTATTACTAACCATCATCGTAACAAATATTACTATTTCCAATGTATTTATTTATGCTTTTTATTGTGATACCTTTTTAATAAACTGTAATTTTATAAATTAACACCTCATGACATTTTAACATGACGCCTCATGACGTAACGCCTCATGACATTACGCCTCATAACATTACGTCTCATGATATTGGAGGAAACATGAAATTATTAAAAATATAAATAAAGAATAGAAGAGCAATATGAATGATATTGCAATATAATTAATTATTAATTATATTGCAATATTATGATCATGTATGAAGACAGTTGCACATTAATCATGTGCAACAAGCACGGCACGTCTACAAGGATATTGCCACTCCATGCTCTCTGTCTACCCCGTAAACGACCTGAAATGAAGATATGTATAAATAATCATAGAGATAATATCTAAATAATATCCAAAATTATAGAGCTTCGTTTGAACATCACTGGCTCTAGGATCTAAACTATATGTAATATTGTATAGAAGCCGACTCTGAAACGGGTTGTCGCTCCAGATGGCACAACAGATAATAAATGAGTATTTTAATATGACAATTTAGTGAAGTAACATATTTCTTTTCGTATTGAATACTCCATTTTCACGATATTATACTTTCTTTTACACAGTACAATTTCGTAAGCTGGTATTTATGACAATGAAAAACATGAGATTTCACGAGTTTTGATTTGATGACTGTTGACCGGAACGAAGGGAATATGAAACTCAGTAGGAAATACTGAAAGTCAGTAGAAAATACCGAAACTCAGTAGGATATAGTGAAATTCAGTAGGAAAAGCTGAAACCTAGTAGAAAATACTGAAACTCAGTACATGACTACTTGAAAGTTGGACCAAGTGAAAAACGAAGTTGTAGTCCACTTCTAATCACAAAATACACTTGCAAATTGAGAATGTGCTAATGACTAACCTAACCTAACCTTGAACAAGTATGACAATTTTAAAACCATTTTCTAACCTAAATAAATATATAAATTTACCTAAATAAATACCTCTAAAGAACACAACGATGTATTTAATGCATTTCTACTGTACACTTTACCTGAGTTATTGTTGCTAAGGTATAAAAATTGAGATTCCTCGATCGTCCCTATCCAATCATCGTCATAGAATTTCAAGTACGCATTTGCACAAGGCGATAAAATATTTTCAGATATAGGCTCGATTGGTGGGAGTTGGGCACACGATAGACTTGTACATGTACGAAAAAATGTTACTTTTTAACGCATTTTTTAACGTACTGCCTTCCTTCAGATATTTGATGGAAAAAATATACCAACTCTGTACCTGTGATGTCATTTTCTAGGTAATTCTCATGCGTCTGTTTAGACTCTTCTGGAACGCAGCACCGAGTTATTTGTATAATTGAAATGGACACGCGTATCAAGTAATCTTCAACGAGTATGGACTGAAGCTGCTTTAGCACTGCTATTAATGTCCAATTTGAAATTCTTCTTCATTAAACCTCCCTAAACTCTCCAAACCACGTAGATGTAATACGCTCTGCGATATTTTTAATAAATATTAATCTGATATACTACATGGAAATCCTTGATTTTATTTATTTATTTATTTATACTCTTTATTTGTACACCAATATAAAATAACATGTATAAACATAAAAATGATAAAAACTTAATATTTCAAAAGAAATATAGTCCGGAATTGTGACTGGGATTTGTAATTTTATAATATTTACCTATTACCAAGAGATGTCTGTTTAGTTTTAAAAAACTAAAGGAAATAGAGTAGCAGTAGGTAGAGCTCATTATTGTCAATCGTGTGCGACTCCCCTCAACGTGTATTCTGATCACGTATAACCGATTTTCAAGTTCCACGAGCGTGCCAAATTCTTATTTGTACCCGATTTCTTAACGTGACAACGTAGCATACGTCGTCCTTTACCAAGCGGCCGCGTGACTGGCCCTCACTGGCCCTAGAATTAATCACTAAAGCCCTAATATTCTATTATATATGTACTTCATATTACCAAAACGTGCTGGCTTTAAAGTTCGCAACGTAATTAAATTCAACGTTATGTCCAACTCCAAATAATCCAGAAAGTAAAACACCTAGTAGAGTAAAATTATTAGTATATTTAAATATAGTGCTATATACGATACTTAACTCTAAATAATTCTGAATTCGATCGTGGATCCGTAAATAATTTCATTATCAAATCACAAGTGAGCAGTCAGCTTGCCAATTAAGGCCCGCTAATGTTTGTTCGTCTGAAAAATTTTTGTTGCTTAATTTACTGTTGCAAATTTTAATCGTTTCAAATTGTTTACCTGTGTTGAAAATTCCATGTCGATAATCAAACGGTAAGCCAGTAGGAAACAATATTCCAATATATACCATACTGTAAATATACCATATCTTAAACCAAAAGTCGGTACAATGTTATAGAAAACTACTGCTATTCTATTTGACTGGCGATCAGGAGGTCCTGGGTTTAAATCCCGAGTCTGGTACTATTGTATTTTCTCTTTTTACGGATTTTTCTAATTTAGAATTTGTAGTAGTGACTCGGGATCTGGAATTGTGGCCTGTGTCTGGCAATAGGCTCACCTATTCCATGGGAAATAAACGTAACTGGTGGAACGTGGGAATGTACTACACTCCTCTGCCTCCCCCTTCGGGGATTACAGACGTGATGTTACGCTTTTTTTACCACTATCCTATTTTTATCGGCGTGTCAAAAATTGATTACATTTTATTATTATTAACAATTAGATATTATTCGCACAATAAGGTAATTAATATCATAAACACTTTTTAAATGACATCGCAAATAAATAAATGGCCTGGCATTATTTAGCTCGGACGAGGGTGAAACAAAATAGCCAATGCCGTTTCTCTTCGCACACAAAACTTATTAAATTTCAACGTAAGAGTCGAACCTATAACGCGGTTAACTAATCTCCTATAAAGCCCATTTTTATTACCGAATACCCCAAAATTATGTAAATTCTCCGCTCGCGTTCTCTGTTCAAATTTTAACAAACAAACGCTCGGTACATAATATAAGTTGCGCTGGAACAGATTGTTTCCAGCGGCCATTACACAAATTATGTCGTAAAAAATAATCCCCACCATAACTCCGGCGTACATAATTAGAAAAGCGAAAGTCGCGATATTAGAGCTTTTACACATGACGACTTTTATCGCGCCTGCATTATAGGGCTTAGTGCTAAAAACATATTGTCATGCTGGAAACTTTCAAACGAGCCACAGAATCCCGAAGGGATCAGTTACAGAAATACAAATGTATGTTTGAGTTTTTTGTATGAGACCACACCAACAAGTATCAACTGATTAGTTAGAAACGATTTGTTAAATGAATTTTTGGGATTTTTACCTTCCGTCGTAACGTTAGATCGTTACCTTAAAGCGTAATCGTCGAAAATGCGATTTACACAATCATTAACTCATCCAACAATCCATATATATATGTTCATCTATATGTTGCTTCAGTAATAAGAAAAATTACTAGAGTAGCTATACTTTCAAAGGATTGAAATCATCGATTTATATTTCTATAAGAAATAAGTCAACTGTATTTTTGTATAAAACAAAAAAAATATCCAAAACGCGTGTTTTAAATATATAAATAAACTCATAAAAATCACTGTAACGAAGTTAAAAGAATACAAAGTAGATATTTCTTCTTTTTATACGCACCACGTCAATTATTTTTAATACCTATTCTCCAACAGTTGACTAATGGAGGAAGCCACTAAGCATTACATTCGCCTTTCTTTATACTCGTCCTTCTTTACGCCAGCTCATTGACGTACGTTAGCGAATAAACAAATGTTAATAAAAAACAGGCGCGCGTATGTAAACTCATCAGAAAGTCGCTTCATGTGAACACGTTATAAGACACGTTGCCTAATAACGCTGCGGTGTGATTTATTAAGAGCAACATATTCGCAAGATGGATGCCAGTAATCGTTACAAGTTCCTGCGAACTTCCTATGAAATTGTTTAGGATACCTGCCAACACGAGAATTATTAATGTTGAAGCGAAAAGTTTCATCTCCACAACGCACTCCTTAATTGCTGAATGTTTTGTCCTCGCGTCGTAATTAAAGGGATTTATGTTCGCCAAACGAGGTTTCATTGCGTTTTAAAGTTGATTACTTTTTAAATAGGATACCTAGTGTAATTCATGTTTAATTGTATGATTTCCTACATACATGGTAGCTACTCTACAAAGATATATCTGTAGCTGCTCTATGTAGATTTCCTACACGTAGGAGTTATTCATATCTTATAAATTAAAGGGTATACATTAAAACTTTGCTGAATTACAGAAAAAAACAGTATTATAGAATATATTATCGTTGGGATATAATAACGTCAAAAAAATCTTAACCTTACCTAACCTAGGCAAATCTAAATTATAGATCTATAGATATTCCATATAATATATAGAATACTTATCATATCTAACAAACACTATATTTAAGCGTGCATGTTAGTAACAGTAACAATATATTAAAAACTAGAAAAATAATAAACAGATAACTGCCTTCGATAAGTGAATTTGTAGTAACTGACGGGGACCGCATAAATTGGTCTCCACTTATTAAATTACTGGATGTACTTAAGCAAGACGTCAGGATTCGCCGCCGGTGAACCCCTAACCTTGTTACTGGCGGCTAGTTGGGGTTGCTATCTGTGGTTTCAGGTTTATAAATAACATTTTAAAACATTCACAAAGTTGGCAAAGCATGTATTAAACCACTTCTAATATTACAGACAGGACGCTTTTGGACTGTGCCAAAACGGCAAGATTGTTTATTGGGCTCATACGGAACTACTATGATGGAGTCATCCGAAGCTCCATCTTCATTATAATCATGAAAATTCCTGGTACTAAATTAGTCAGTGGGAAGAGTTACGGTGACTCTGAAATGCCCAAGGAAAGACGATTTGAATTGAAAGCTAAGTTGTAGGTTGCAGTATTTATGTCCAACTTTATTGAAATTTTTACTATAATTTAAAAGTTAAACCAAAATCGCTGTAGTCTGTCACTACTTGTACAAGTTCTATTTTGGAATGCAGATGTAAATTTAAGCTACCCTCAATATTATTATTATTACATTCACATATTAGCAGTTTGTAGAAAACTATAACGCAAGATAAACGTTATATCATCACGCAGTCTCTTACGGCGTCTGCAGAGAGCAATCTATATATTCAGCAATATCGATATTCTCGCAATGCTGACATGCTTCCATTCACCATTCCTCGATATCTATATACATACACACTGGTTGTGAGACTTCTGACTTCTTATTTAATGACACATAGATATATGTGTAGTATATAATCTGTACAAGAAACCATTTATGTACGTCATGTATATTGTGAGAATACTAACCGCTAATAAAGTGGTTTAGTCCAGTTTCAGCACCAACTTTTGGACCATTTTATACAATAAAACGACTTAATAACAACTTGTTCTCAAACTCTTATTGTTCTCGTTACGAAGCATATCCAAGTATTATTACATTTAAAATTCCAAAGGTACAACCGTAAAAAAGTTCGTATTTTTGTTCATCTATTACAAGTTGTATAAAATAATAAACGTGAATGATATTGGAATTTATTTCGAAAACTCATATTATTTAAGCTCTAAGAGAACTTGTGAAGACAATTAAAACTTCTCACAGTTAGGACTGATTTTCTTTGTTATACATATTAAAATATTCATTATTATCTTATATAAGGAAATAATATAGAAATATCTTCGTACTTCAACTCCGCAAAGTAATCCCTTTATCCCGTACTGGGTTGCAATATAACTAAAGTTCTATTCTTACGGCGGCAACACATTTTGCGAACTTCGTAAGTGTTACCTGCTTAAGGAGTTACGGAGGCTTTATGGGTGAACACGACTCGTTATTAGTTTTATTAAGTGCTCCAATACATTTTCTATAGAAATTATTACGGGAGACTGTTATAACACAATTTTCCGGTAGAGCGAATCACTGGTAGTTTACTAACAACTCTACGAGGCTTCACACGGATTAACGTATGTATTATAAGTTTAAGTAAAGTTAAAAAAGTACTGTTTTAAAATTGGTAACTGCGATTTATTATAATAATATATGGTACAAGCGCTTTTAATAGAGACAATTGCAGACAGACATCTATTAGGTCAGTGACTGCGAGACTGTCAACCTTCATTAATTGTAGAGGTACTTCAGGAAGTAGACGCTCGGAGTTCACCTACTCGTATCTTAACAAGAAGCAAGAAAACGTTATACAAGTTACTTAAATAAAATAAAATCGACCCATTTTACATTCCACTGTTGTAATATGGATCTCCTCTTATCTTGAGGGGGTTAAGGCCATAGTCTACCACGCTGGCCAAGTGCGGGTTTCTTGTCTTCACACACTAGAATTATTTTTTTTCAATTCCACTGTTGGAATACGGGTATACCGGGAATATGAGTAATACCCATATTCCAACAATAGAATTATAATGGATCGATTATTACAACGCCTGTTACCCCGAAGGGGTAGACAGTGGATTGTAGTACGGTCCCACATTTTACCAGTTACGTTACGTATTAGATATTATTATTAGATCTTATTATTAAATTTTAAGGGTAATATATGCTGATGATAACGACGAGATATTAATATTCAATTTCGAAGAAGTACATTCTATAAGTCCGTTTTAACATTATTACTCAGACATAAAAGTGAACTATTATTTAGAGCACGCGAAAGTGCGTATATGTCCGCGTTTTAACATAGTGGAGATTTATTTATCAACGCATACAGTGGAAAAATGTTTCTGGTTTCGCTCTAAATGGATCACGGTTTACAGACCTTTCACATTGGATCTTTGCGGACGTTGTTCGTATTGTGTACTGTGTAAAGTTCTGGTGCTTTCCATTGGTACTCGTATATGTTACATTACTCTGAATTAAGCTGTTCAATAAAATGTATTTAACTTTCCTTGCTTCCTTAACAACATCTTAAATGTTTACGATATATGTATACTTATATCACAACCCATTTGTAACAAATAGATTATATTTGAATAGTTCAAAGCAAACATCATTTTCAAATTTTATTTGTTCTATATACAATAAATTATAATGTTGTATAACTATTATATTTATTCAAGGACACGGAGAACAATTGTAACCTCCCAAACATAAATAATAATTTATGTTAAAAATTTCGCTACAACTTTACAAGAAGGGAAATGAGACCGAAAATGAATTCGTGCATCGTTTTCGAAGCGCCAGTATACTAGCGCTGTTACGTTTCTGTTGAAAAATATATCACAGCATAGATGAATGAGGGCGGCGGGAATTGCATGATAAATATTTGAAAAAGCGGCATTGTGGGTCTCGGCTGCCATTGTGCGAACACAAGATTTGAGGCAAGGGAACTGAACGGGAAATGTGGGCCGCTTACATGTAAATAATTTAAATTTTTCACGTACATATTGTAAACAACGCAAATCTTTCGGTCAGAAACAATTCGGTCAGTAACATTTCGATCAGTGACAGTTCGGTAGGTGACATTTTGAACAATGACAGTTCGGTCAGTAACAGTTCGGTCAGTAATGGTTTGGGCAGTAATGGTTTGGGCAGTAATGGTTTGGGCAGTAATGGTTCGGTCAGTGCGGTCGAATAATTCGACATATTCACTTGTAATGTTTTTCGTCCTTTTAATATCTGGAACTAGCTGACGTTCATAAAGAAAGCGATGAAAGTAGAGAAATCACCAATTAAAGCCTTTTAACCACAATAACCAAAATAACCATACAATCAACACTATCAAAACATTGTAAGCGAACTATAAATATAGGCAAAATATCTCCGCACACTATATACCTACCACTGAAAAACTTAATTCGGAACTGAAACGAACCATATTGTAGGTACGTTTCTTTTACTCAGTCTGAACCCACGTTAAACAGTTTAGTTCGTTCACCGCGAGCTATGGGCGCCGGACACTACAGACATTACAGAATTAAAGCAACTGCGTTATGCAAAACGACGGAAGCCGTAATCTGTTGGACTGGATTGTTCTAATCCGCTGAAATTAATTCCAAAACTCCGCAATGTATCTGCGCCTTATCTTTCGTTCCGAGACAACCTCTTAGTGGGAATTGGTCCCAAATGAACTGAAATAGTATCTATGAGTTGGATATCTAAGGAAATAACTGCGGTTTTTAGCAATGGTAGTGGTTAAAAATACAGCCTTGCATTAGAAGCGTCCTGAGTTCGAATCCCGGTGCAAATAACTTTCTTTACAAAAATAAAATTGTTTTGAAGATTTACAATCAAATACAATGTATTTGAAGGTTTTCTGCGTGTCCGATGTTTTCGGGAGGAAAATTATACACCTTAGATTTTTACGTAATGTTGATTTTTTTAAACTTTTTAATCAAGCCATCGAAAACATGTAGAAAGTGCTTAATATATGTTAAATTTCGAAAATAGCGAAAAACTAAAGGGATGCATCTCTCACTAAGCATAAATTTTTGTGTTCTGATTAATCACCATATTCTCCAACTGGAGGTACAAGATCATCAATTAAATTATTTACACCAAACCTGAGTTGCATGTATGCATACATATATATAAATATCTTCTTATTATATATGTAATCCACCATTACCTCACAAAAGACAAATTATCAGGCAAGATCGGCGTAATTCGATAAATTCCAATTCGGCTACCAAAGACTTAGTTCACAATTCCAGAAAACATGCGTAAAAAGAAGATTATATTTTCCAGTTTTTACCTTTTTTATTTATTAAAAGCGACATCGTTAGCATCAGAAATGACAGTGGTCATATATTATCTCCGACGTACAATGAAACATTGGAAATTCTATTTCTGTTGTGTCTCAAATTTGTAGGACTGTTTTATATTTGCTACACACGTAGTTCGTATGATAATAATAAAACCTGTTTTATTTTCGATCTGTGCTGTGTGTATACGGCAATAAGCTCACCACCTACATTCCATAGTTGGAAATGAGCCTATCTGATGAAACGTGGGGGAGCCATATCTCTTGCCCAACCCATCAGGGCTTGCGGACGTAGTTTTCTTTTGCCTATTTAATGTTATGCATAGCTATTAACAAAACGTTACAATGTTTAAATATTATTTAGTTTCCGATTATCACGAACCTCAGATGATATCTATGGAAAGTTTTCTAGGAACACGCCGATGAAAATTTCGAAGGCAGTGAACAGAAATATAATTACAAACGTCGAAAGTGAATTGAGAATCATTTTGGGGCTTTATCTTGTTAGACAGAACAAAAAAATAATGAACGATGTTGAATAAAGAATTCTCCTCATTTTGTCTCAATTTGATCCAATTTGGGGTCCTGAAATACGGTTACCAATTAAATTGGTCATTATTTTTATTTATGATCAATTAATTGAACTTTTAATGGTTTACCAGTTGATTTTACGATGTCAAGTTGCGTAATCGTTGGGAGGCGAAATGATTTTACCAATTTGTATTTGTTCAACAATGTTTCGAGAAATGGATCATTTTAAATTTGGTATAATTTATGAAATAATATGAATTGTTGAACGCAATTCGTTGGCCAAGATATAAAGAGTTTTAACGCATTCGTCCTTCATGCTGTTTCTTTTTTTAAACATTATAAGTAGATGTTGCATACAATCTTACACATTTATTATTAAGCCTAAAGAATTATTATTTGCGATCTTAGTGCGAATTACAATAGTTTAACATGGCCGTCTACGGCGATGACTACCTAATTTACAATATATGCTTATTGTCAAGATTAAAAACGTAACATCAGGCCTGTTATCCCCAAAGGGTACGCAAAGGAGTGTAGTACACTCTCACTTTTCACCAGTTAAAAAATTACAATTAAAAAGTCAAGATTACTGCTGTTAAAAATAAAAAAGTAACAAATTATAATTATTGGAAACTTCCATTCTCACACTTGTGCGTCATGAAACACTAAGTCTTTATGTAAACGCAAATATAACATGTAGTAGCAAAACAAATCAACACCTGATTTATATTCAAAATACTGACACGTTTTTATCATTTTAGATACATTTTAATTTCACTTCGGAAAAGTTATCTAATGTATTTGTAAGCTCCTTCGGAACAAAGCCTACGTATCTATCAGCTCACCACGCGTTTATCGCCCTTCAGATTAAAGGAATATAGTCCATTTTGAATGTGAATTGCAAGTTCTAAGTGTAGGGTTCGACTGTGAGTCGATACGGTATTTTATCCGCCGGTACATCCATCATACTCAGTTTGACAAGCACACATGTTCCCGCTTCGTGGGGCGGACGAAAATAATTTAACATTTCGCTGCAGTCGAGCGGAGAAATTTTAAGAGTATCACGTGTCAATACCACTTCGAAGCAAAACCGTATTAGGGGAGCATTTGTACCCGTCCAGCAACCGGACTTGATGTGGACAGAGATAAATCGTAGCCGTTTTGTATCAATCACTGCTTTCAAAATACTTCACATGTCAATCATAACTATTCTAGTACTTGTTGTTTATTTTATAATTATTTAGAAAATAATGAAGGTGTTTCTGAAAGTAAATAGTCTGTTGTCAAGAAAAATTTACAATATGCCTATTTGCATCATCGTCCATCTTTTTATTGTACGCTATTGGACAGGGACCTCCTCTCAGAATGAAAAGGGTTAAGACTCGCTATGTACGGGTTAACAGACTTTAAACGGTTTAGAGAACAGTATGGAGAACTCTAAGGTGAATTCACCTTTAATTGTCTTCCTAAATTATTGTCAAAAAGGACTCAACTATACAACAAATTATTCAATAAGGAAAATTATCATACATTAAGACCTTTACTTTTTCAAGGTGGTTAGGAAGAGCAGTGTAGAATACTCCTAAGTTTTATCAGTTATTTCATGTTAATTTTAAACTTTTTGCGTTTTAAATTTTTCTTTTTATTAAAAAATTCATTGCCTTTTTTGGTGAATATTTCCAGCCAGTGAGAAGTCTAGTGTCGAAACAACGTAAGATAAGGCCGAGAGATGTCGCGAAGCTAATTTAACGGATTACGACAATCCAGTCCAGAAGATTACCAATGCGGCAGCTTTGCATAACCGCGTGGCAGTGTTCCTGTAAAACGGTACCCTTAACTCTCGTTCAATTTATTTAATTATTCTTATAATAATCATTTTGAATTTTTTCCCCATCTATTCTCTGGCGAGATGTAAAATGACTAGTGATTCGTAGGGATGTATTAAGTGTAATAGATTAATCTCTCCGCCTATCCTTTTGGGGAAATACAGACGTGATATTATGTTATAGAGCGTTTATGCTGTGGAGTATGGATTATTCTTGAAATGTACGAACATGATATGAATTTGAATTTTTCACAAGACATTTATTTACCCTATACGAAAGTTAAATTCGTTAATTAGGCAATAAAACAAAATAGTTCTAAGAACACGCATTCCACAAAAACTTAATTTGCAGATAATAAGCAAATAAAATTTTAAATCCTACAAGCTCCAACTAATACCATTTAAATCAACTTGAAAATAATAAGATATGAATAAAACATAGCAAACCTGAAATTATTTTAGATAGACAAGAGCAGACATGTTTTTGAAATAAATATGAAAGGTGTATTTATGATGGTCGCAAACCAATTAAAAAATGAAAAAAAAAAGATCTGAAAAGTCCTCTTGCGTTTTTGTACAGAGAGCTGCATAATTGTGTTGGCGCTTGACGTCACAAAGGGTTCTGCTCGCGACTGTCTCTCACG
>DWMG01003040.1:0-12396 GCA_018244855.1 Elbella merops
GCATGGCAATAGGCTCACCACCTATTCCATAGTGGAACGTAAACGTAACCGGTGAAACGTGGGAGTGTTCTGCATTCTTCTGCCTAGCTCTTCGGGGATTACAGGCGTGAAGTTACGTTTTTTAGATAGCTTTAATGTGAGTTATAGTGAAGACTAACTAAATAAATACCTATGTAGTACCTAACTATGTATGTATATCTTATTATAAAGCTGAATTAAAGCGAAAAGTAGATATAGAGTGGGAGACAGAAGACTAGAGACAGAAAAATTATATAGGTAAGGATATACCTATGGAGAATGATTAAAAACATTGTGAGGAAATTTACACACTTTAGAGTTCTCTGAAATATGTTAAATTGGCCAGTCCGTATTTGGCTATCGTGGCAGATTGCATTTAACCTTTCTTATTCTGAAGAGAGACCCGGGTCCAACAGTGAAAATATAAAAGGGTTAAAGATGTCTGAGTAGTAAGCACTGTTAATTTGAAATATTTTGTATCGGATCATGCGGAATTTAATCGATATTATTTACTTCGTTAATTAGGTACTCTCGGAATAAAATACGTTTCGCTTCAAATATTTTACAGTGTCCCCATCGTCTAACTGGTAACTCTATGTCATACTGTTACTATTTTCATATCTAAGGCCACAAAAAGGTAATTGTGATTGTGGCCTGAGCCTATCTCTTGTACACTCATGATTTAATCAAAGTGTTAAGACTACTTATTATGAGAATTGACGCTGCATTAAAAAATTACGTTGAAAATTTTTTCGCGTGGGGTTTTTTTTGGCGGTCGGCGTCTCCTACCTGCATAGCAAATCTGACCAGCCCACTGCCACTTCAGCTTGCTAATCCTTTGGGTTATGTCGATAATTTTGGTTCTCTGTCGGATCTCCTCATTTCTGATGCCATCCTTCAGAGAGACACCGAGCATAGCCCTCTCCATAGCTCGCTCCTTTTAAGATTGGTGGACCAGTCGCACCGTGAGTGTCTACGTCTCTGCTCCGTATGTCATAACAGGTAGAACGCACTCATTGAAGACTTTCGTCTTCAGCCTTTGCGGTAGCGGTGACGAAAAGACTTGACGAAATTTCCTATATGCAACCCAGCCAAGCTGTATTCTTCTCCAGGCCTCCCTCTCAAAGTTGTTTCTACCAAACTGCAATATTTCCGCGAGGTAGACATATTCCTGCACAACTTCGAGAGGGACCCCATTAAAATCAATCGGTTCCGGGAGGACATGTTACTAACTAAACTAACTAACTAATGTTACTGACTAAACACACGAAAATACTTCATACCTAGTACTTATTAAAAAATAATAAGTAGGTAAGTAGTCTAACTACATTGAACATCGTTTTTCTAAATAACCGATCTTCATTTTCTATTATTTGTGTTAGTGGACAGAAGCATTATAAATTGTATAATAAGTACCATTCCTACCTACTTATCTACTCGAATTACAAATAGTTGCCAGAATGTGTCCCAAGCTTTAAGAAAATGCAAAGTAGCAAAAATGTGAAAGTAAAATCAGAGTCAGAAAAGTAGAAATGACATTAACTGCAAGTAACATATTTTAAGGGGTGCCTTTAAAAACTTTTATGTAACAGCGAATATATAATCCGGACAAAAATATAAGTATAGCGTTGATCTATTTACACACTATAATAATTATGTTTTCAAATTAAAATGAATAAAGGTATTGTTATAGGTGAAATGATTTTAACGCCATCTGTTAATTGTTAAAGTAACTAAAACAAAGTTGACGGCATAGCTGATACTGCCCTCTAGTGAAATACGTACGAACCCTGCCACGCCTGTTTTTTAGTTCGCTTTGTATGCATAGATGGCGCTAAGATTTGAGTCAAATGTAGAATGTTTAAACTTTATTTTTGGATTATTTAGAAAATCAATACAAATATTGGGTTGAAAGAGCATTTCTATCCAAAAGATACACAAAATATACAAATTAAAGAATCCATCTGTTTAATTTAGGTGTTTTCTTTGTTTGCTGCGCAATAGACTTATTCGCCGACGCTAAACAACTTCCGTTTGCCGCTCGACGACATCACGCACACGCAAACTCGAGATTATGTAGCTAGCTTCACTTCGTAAATGTTCGATCTCTTTCAACTACGTCGAGGCTTGTACAATTTGGGATTACTCTTTTCGGTAATTATTGTTTTACTCATTGAAATACTGTAATATTATTATTTGTGATACTTATTTTAGTCAAAGGTGAGTGGTAAATCGACTTAGACTATCGCGAGTGTACTAATTTGGCGCGTTAGATTCTGTCAACATAGCTAATAAGTGTTCGCACGAAGTGGCGTTTATGCACGTGTAATTACAATACAAGTCGATTTTTCGTTTTGCAGACATGGCTTTAAGCGTTGCACTACCTCTGGGCGGGTTGGAGACGGAGAATTTTAACTCGTTTAGCTCATTTGGGCATATCATTGACATAGCGGGCCTATCCCAGTCGCAGACCAGCCCAAGTCCGTCCGTCTCCAGTGAATCTAGCGGTATCGGCTCGTTGGGCTCACTAAAATCGGAGTCAGTGAATAGCGACTCCCTGCCTTCTAGTCCTCAAACAACAGAGAAGGTGAGTAATTATATTCGATTATCATTATTTTGTTTGCATTCGTCCTGGCCTTGACCTCTCTATTTTCATAATATTCCGTAATGGCGAATGTCTTACGGTATCAATGTTGTGTACAATTGACGTATGATAATGGAAAGATTTGGCGACCATAACTCACAATTAGCAATTATTAACACTTGTATATTATGTATTCGAACTTATTAAACATTACAAAACATGTATTTAATTATGAATGCGGTGATAATAACAATTCTGTATCGTTTCATTAAATAATTTTTGTATTTTATTTATTTTCGAAAATCGTATTACGGAAAATAAGTGTTTAAATTTATTTATCTTTCAATATATGTAATTCGAAATTCGAATGATGTTTTAATAGATATTTGCCGTAGATAACGTGACTTCGGAATATCACTACTTCATGAAATAAGTAACCAATATTTGATACGTTGAATGTTTCAGAAATTATTCGAACACGTTGTGCAACCTACACCACGTCCAAAAGAGATCAAAGCTGAGGATGTGAAGATCACATACGGCGGGCGTGATATCCTCAATTTGATGGCTAACCTGACGGAAGCTCGATGGAACTACCGCGCTACGGTGCTGCCGCCTACCAACCCGGCGCTGTTCTTCGCCAACCGCTCCCAGTACCACCGACTGGGGCCGTATGGAACACACACACAGTACGTAAAAGACAACTGCCGATTCTGCGGCTTCTCGTGGGTCGTGGCCGCCACAGACTGACTTCCCCCAAGTCATTCTAAACCATGAACAAACGAATGTAGAGTATCACTGGGACACATCAGGGTGCATATAGTCTCTAAACTGTAGTCACGCTGGTGCTCGTAACACCATATAAACTGTATGTTAAACCAGTGACTTTAGTTCCTTCTAACACTTTTGACAAATTTATGATGACCTGGTATTTTCAACATAATGCTGGCAATTGATGAGTTTTGATGTACATGTTATTGTTTGTTCAGCTATTTTAATTTTTAAGCAAATTTATTTTACTTGAACTAAAGTCTGTGGTTGAGTGGCATATTCCTAATGCATATGTTGTTTTGGTTATCTCACTGCTGTGGCCCAGTCTTACATATGACTGTGGAATATGTATGTGGCTATCGTCCCGCGCATTCGTAGAGTTACATTATAAACGTGACTTAATACTGTGATCTTAATTTAAACAAGGCAATTTTGACAAATTCTGTGAAACGTGTGACGATACAAATGATTTTTCGTTTTTGTTTGTTAACTTATTTGATTGTGTGATAGATATTAAATTTAGGCTTAATTAATATTTTTAACATGCATTGCCATAAGACTTCACAGGTTTACTCAAAATTGGCATTTCACAAAAAAAAATATTACTTACATTGCAATTCCAATGATTTAAATTATTCCTTCAAAGACACCATACAACATAATAATATATATAATTATGTTACATTTAGTTCCTCTTAGAAATGTTAATGTTTTGTTATCCAAAGAATCTATTTGTTTTAATTTGCATATTATATTATCTATAAATTGTTAAGAATGCAATTTATATTAATTTGTATAAAATCAACTGGCTGAATGATTTCAACTGTTGGATTTTGTGCATAATGACTAAAACAATATTTAAATTATGGACATTTACTTATATCATTATGTGTTAATACTTCCCACCATTACATGTAATAGTTACTATTTAAATATTGTTTTATGATAATGTTTTAGTGTCTTAGAGATATTCCACAGTCATTTCCTATCAATACAAATGTCATTGTTTAAACCAAAAGGCTGCTTCTCGGATGTTATTATATAATTTTACGATTTTGACGAGAAGATAATGATTATGAGAATTTAAAGCCAAGCTGTAGGTTAATTTTAAGGTCTATTTATGATTGGTGGTTCTACCGTCCGAGCATAACATTATAATAGTGATCAAACCTAAAGGATATAATCTTGATACCATTGCCCAATAATTGACTTCCTACACAATCAGTATAAAGCTTAAACTCATTTAATTATATGGCGAGCCCATATGGAACATGTGACATGGGTTATCAGTGCATATCATCACAAATTAAAAAACAGTGATTAGATATTCTAAGATATTAGTAGTTGTTACATACAGTTTTAAAACGTTTGAGTCATTGATGTGCCCAGATGCTGGGTGTCTAGTGAAATTATAATAAGTATCAGTAACAGACTGGCAATATCTCTATGTAAATGCATATATAAATAATATCCATGGTCTCTTTACTTAGTCAAGATATTTAATAATGTGAGTCTCTTTATGTGTAAGTGATGTATGACATACTAACTATATTAAATATTGATACAGTCCTTTTGTGCAACTTTAGTTCTGCTATGTTGTGAACAGCTTTAATTGGAACTTGACTATTTGTACACAATAATGTTGACATATTACCGACAAAGTTATTTTTATATAAATACAGAATGTTGATATGAGACAATACAGTAGTAGTTTCCAAAATTTCGTTATACCTACTTAAATTTCTTTTTTCTCAAACTTGCTTGATTGTTTGGCAAATTTTTTTGAAGGGACCAACATCCACAAATTCCTACTGTTTTTTATTGTTTATCATATCAATATTTTCAGTAGCAGAACACTCGATGGAAATTTTATCACTATCTGTATTTGTGTTGCATTTTTATCAACTGCTTTATCTTGAGTCATCACCACACACAAGTTTATTTTATGTTTTTTCATATAAGAATATCAATTAATTAATCAATGTACTGGGCTATGAACATAAGTCGTGAATGGATAAATTTAATTTACAATTTTTGTATATCAATGGGTCATGAGTGAACATATAGCATGGATCTCAGAATGCAGCTGCAGTGATGAATAAAGATAAACAGTGATCATTAATACCTTAGTTCGTAAAACGCCTCAAAATTTATTTGTGTATGTGTCACTCGTGTTATTTTTAGACGAGCCAACAAAAATAGAGTGCTATATCCTCAGTCACACATACTGACGCAATGGTTGTTATGATAACCCTTTCGAAATCGAGCCTCAATCAGATTTTTTTGTTTTAGGTTTAGCTTATAATATGACAAAGTTTTAATCGAATGTAGTTCAAAAAAGTATTAGGAGCGATACGCACAGTTTTATAATGTAATAGCTCTTGTGAATGTCTCCTAAGTTTAGTTATACGAGCCCCCTTCGGCCCGCGCGCCGCCGCTCGCCGACCACAGGCCGAGGTGCGATGCAATATTTGCATTCCAATTTTGTGTTTTTTTTTTTAAGTTAGCAGCCAAGGGTAGTTGTTAATTGTTATGTTTAACCACATTACCAAATATTTTGGTTGTTGTGCTATTTATTTGATTGAATGGATTTTTTAAAATATCAATTTTTAGTACCTTCCATTTTCTAAGTGTCTTCAAGTGATTTTACAATGTTTTAATCATTTCAATTTTATGCATTTTTTTTTGTTTAGTCAAATCATTATACACGATATTATATTTAATGTTATACGTTGTATTATGTATATCGTTCATTCATATTAAAATATTTTTTCTCATTGAACTGTAGTCAAATGACAGTATTTTTATAATGAAAATTGTATAAGGATGAAGGGTTTTTGCCGGGGCGAGGCGCCGCCGCCGCAGCCCGGCGCGTATTACGTATGTAACTAATAAGCATTATGTAGGTTTAGCGAAATAGAATTAACTCGGAGACAGACTCCAAGTACCAAAACTTATTGGTTCAATGTTGTTCTCGTATAATGGTGATATCGTGTGTCGCATGCGGCGCAGAGCTCAATATTTTAGTGACCCTTAAGAAATTACCTCTTTTGAAAAATTATAATATTTATTATATAGTATATCCAATCGATGATCACATATTATATATTTCCCTGTTTAATTTGATGTGATATCATAAACGACTGATCTGAATTTAGTTTTTAAGTTGGTTATTGATATGCAGTGCTATTTCGAGAATGTAATTAAGAATTAATAATGAAAGTGCCAATGCTCGTAATTTAATCTATATGACTGTTCCTTTAATATAGCTGTTTGTAAGAGCTCGGTCCTCATCTTCAGTATAAGCAATTCTTCCTTACGTATAACATAAGTTTTAAATGTTACTTTGAAGCAATCACATAACGTGCACAATCTCAGTAATGCTTGCAATATTATGTGTAAAATGTTTAATTTCTCACTTTCATAATTTAATCCAGCGTAATGTTAAGAGTACAATATGAGATGATGTTATATCATTTTAGTATCAAAATTAGCCGAAGATGTTAATGTTATTATTAGTTAGGTGAAATTTTAACATAGCTTCGTATAATTGGGATGTTTTAGTATTTAGTAGTGTATAATTACGACGTAGTGGCAAACGATGTGTCGTGAGTGAAATGAGTTTAATATAAGTGGCAATAATACTCGACGTAAGTTCCCTGCCAACTTCTGGGCCGCGCCCGCCGCGGCGGCAGGCACACAGCTGAGCGATAGACACTAGGCGATTATTTGTTGTAACTGTAATAATAGCCGTAGATATTTTATCGTACTTAATAATTATTCTTGCGATGCCTTAATTCTGGTTGTCAATTAGACATGTCTGCCTAGTGTTATCATTGTTTTTATTTATTTTAGTTTTTGCAGTTCCGGTTTGCTCCGCGAACTTCCAGTCCAGGCTGTTCTTTTAAAATGATTTTGAGGTCGATTTATTTTTACCTAAGTGTTCTTATTAAATGTTACCAAAATGTTTTTAATAAAATATTTTTATATGTAAAGCAATGTTTAATTGATGTTCACTTAATTTATTGCATTATACATTTTCTTTGTCGTTTTGATAAATAAATTGTTAACGTGTATTAACTACTGGCGGTAGTTTCGATAATGTTACTTTATAAACATAATTAAGTATTAAGCCACATTTAACAGATCTTATCTCGAATGTCTGTAAACAAGAGATTATTTTTGTGTAAACGAAAATAAACGTAGGTAATGTCTTTTTGTTTACTCTGATATTCTGCATGCCGTCACACTCACGTGGCATAAACATTTAATCTCCACGGGCACTGTGCCAATATAATACAAACGCTGAAGAAACTATTAAGACGTTGACAACTATTTTATTCTAAAATATTATAATAACATAACGTTCTTACAACTGACACTAAAACGTTGTTGAATATACGCCAACTCACACTTCAAAGATCTTGAGTAAAGATTGTGGTATGTGTGCACTTGACTTTATTACAATATGCTGGATAGACTCGATTAAGGCCTAAATTTTCGCAATAGCGTCTTGGCTCATGTAATTATTATCTATTATAGACAATATAAATGACATAACAATAAATATTATTCAATTTCTATGTATTATTGAAATAGAAAAAAATATATATTTTAAAATGAATCATAATAATAGGTAGGTACCTACTTAACAATCGTGATAAACGTGCATTTACAAGGGAAGCCACTTCGTAATAGATTACATCTTATGTAGTCTATTATTAAATTATACAGCTTAGGTATATATCAACTGATCAGCTGTAATCGCATAACTAGATACCCATATTGTTACGTACGCAAATAATGATCTATTTATATTAATATTTCGGTTTTGTACTTATACGTAACTATAATACAGTTTTCTAAAAATAAGTATACTCATATTATCATAAAGGCTAATCCTAACTATGCTTAGAACGTGATTATTACAAGTCATCTACATAGAATGTAAAAAACAAAATGGATCTCTCTCTACAAGATAACGTATAAAAAATATTAAAAAAAAACTACAGTAAAGAGCCATCTAGCTTCATTTCTCGAAAACAAAAACTGTTTACTTCCCAGTATAAAAAGCGTCATCTAGTGACATTATGAAGAACTGAAAAATTTAGCGCCATCTATGTCTTTGAATGGAAAACAAAATCCGAAGTAAATAAGTCTTAAGAGATGGCGCTAGTAGTATTGCTTTTCATAATTACGCTAAAAAATATCAATTTTGTTACTCTTATCCACAATTATTCTAAATGCGAATACAACTGGTATTAGTCTATTATATTTTCACGTCGAAACAGATTTCGAACTCAGAGGAAGACCATATATATTTTAGTGGGAATTTTTTGCTACCTATTGTAATTTTCATACAAAATTACTATTTTGTAACGAAAGAACTTTAAATTGGGAAAGTGATACTTTTGATAACATTTAAGTGGAATTTATGAATAGTGTGTATGACCCGGATTATTTAATTAGGATTTAATATATACAGAATATATCTGATAAATGAATTACGATAACAGTGAAGAAAGAAGTCGTGAGAAAACTTGTACTCCGTTTGCACTAATGAAACAATAAAATGTTTAATGATCTTGCTAGGAATATTGTACCTATATGTATAAAAATTTGCGATATTACGGCAAACTTGGAGAGTTTCCGTTCTAATATTATCCTTTTTCGATCAATGATCTTTAGGTATTCGTTTTTGAAATACCAAGAATATAACATTTAATAATTATCGACGCTACAGAACTTGGAGTATAATAAATCAAACCAAAGTTTAAAAAAATATTAATAAACAGTTCAATAGAAAATGAATAGTTTTTTTCAATACAATTTTAAGTAAAACATATACCTACAAGACTATCTTTCGTCCTTATAAACAGATAAATATATAATGCCCAGTTTGAACAATACCTCAGTATATACATAATTATGTACATACCTACAGCGATATATACCTGCACGTGTTTTTCCGATTTTGATGTACTCCAGTAGTAATAATATAAACACCGTACGAGTACTAAAGCTTATTTTCATATTTATCATTTGTCTACCACTTTTGTGTTGGTAGGTAGGTATTGTAGGTACATTTTCCCAATCATGGCGGTATTGTTTATTATACTGTAATAATGGCTACAGGGATGTTTTTGTTTGGAATATCCACTTTTGTGTCTGTATAATGGGTTTATTCATTCAGACGGGCGCAAAGTGTCGCTTTTATCAGTGTTACAATAGAAGGGAATCAAAGAAATTACGATTTCCACCGGCCGATTCTCTTCTGTGCTTATAATAGAGACAGAATCTTGATGATTCTATATAATATCGTAATAGATATTGGTTTCTAAATAGACATTTTATAATAAGATACCTTAATGTTCATCGACTGTTAAGTAGATACAGTAATTTCATACATTTTCTAAATAATACAATCAAATCAAATTCCATAAAGTCATCGGTTTCATCATTTACACATTTATTATTTCAATGTTGAAAACGAGTTTCATGTGAAAAATAAAACCTCTGACCATATGTTACCACGCCAACCAAGTGCCGATAGACAGTCAATTACTTGAAGAACTCCAATACTTCATCCACGTAAGTATTTTCTTTAATTGTAATTTAAATTCGAACGAATAATCTGTAAGATAATTACGTAACGCTCACACGTGACACATAAGATCCACCACAAATACGTAGATAGGTATGCCAAATTAAAAGAGCGAGTATCTGTTGGAACATATTAATGTCCACACTGCTGCTTGTTACGACGAATCCTAATTATCCCCAATGGTATATTGAAAAGTATTAGTATCCTAATTTCTACGCTCCATGGTTCTACAAGTAACCCTTTTATATTTTGCTATGTCTAATACCTGAATGTTTAACTTTTTTTACAGATGCAATTGCACGTATAAAAAAAAACAAATTTCAACTGTCCTTCAATTCATGGATAATGAGTCGTACCCTTTACGTGTTTCCTATATAGGAATTATTGATACAATAGTCTAGAATCACGCCCTACGGATATGATACGAAACGCAGATCAGTGGTGAATAGGCCAAATTGGAAGGAGCGAGGGCGGGTGATTACCCCGCGCTTCCTTTCGTGCCTATTGGCATTCATAGGTCGGTACACTGCGGCTTATTATGATGTATTATCAGCTCTCATCAATAACATGCGATCAGCGATGAAAAAGCGTATGATTGGTCGTTATTGGGACGTTCGAAAGTCTGTCAGCGAATCAGAAAAAATCTTCTGCGGGTAACAATTTAATATTACAGGTAGGAGTACGACAGGAAACTAAAAAATCTTCCAGTTCTGCAACCCTCAGAAATAGTTGAAAGACATCATTATTATACTTTCATTTTTATTTACATTTACGTCTACAGTCCCCGGAGGGGTAGGCTGAGTGAATGTACTACAGTACATTCCCATGATCCACTTGGTATATTATTTATAGGACCTACTGTGGAATAGGGGATGAGTCTATTGCCATACACCGGTACGAAACCAGACTTCTAGCTACTACTAAGACACTGAACTATATTGAACTTTTCCGAATCATTTATTACACTAAATCATATAAATAAGTGATTAGTCCATAGGTTACAACAAGTACATAAAAGTCTAAAAAGCAACTCGTCCCGTGGGACCGCCGTGCCAAAAGAAGACTAGTAATAAACAAATCTGAAGAATGAGAATCACCGCGAACGCGACCACTTTTAGTACGCACTTCAGGTCCAGTCCCTTAACTTCTTCATAAACAGGTGTCGGAGTGCAGGGATACACACTAGCGGGTTTCGTCAAGCGAAATGGCATTTTTGCTAACACAAAATTCTATTTAAAACGATGCTTTATTAATAGTGGAATAAGATCTTCGTATCAATTTTCGTGTAATAATACGAGTGAACACTTTTCACAGCTCACTGATACGCGCAAAATGACGCGAAATAATAATAATAGTATTCACGACAAATTATTATACGTTATTATAAAAAAACTGAATTACTATGCATTTTTATGTCTCGAAGTGACAGATTCATACAAAAATTCGTTATACATATATACTTTTTGGCGATATAAAAATGACACCTAATTTATAAAGTAGAATTTACATATTAGATGTATTTATTAATTTTTATTATGAAGATACGTATGTGTGTACTAAATTATATATTTACCAAAAAAACATGAATCAAATAATATATCGTATATAGTATGTGGCGATTGAAATATGTAACGAATTAGCAAAATAAAAACTATATCCAGTAAATCCCTATGTCACTCGCAATAAAGAAATAAAGAAAGCTATCACAAAAAAGCTGTCGAACGCTTTTCGAGATTCGATAATAAATACCATACATTTAACACATACATATATATAGGAGGTATTTGAAAAGGAAGAAATAACGCTCAATGAGCAATATTCAACAGTGGCCCATTGAAACCAGCTGAAGCCTTTACAAAATCGCCCTCCTTTCGAATCGCTTTTCGCAGCCTCCATTTATGTTTTTCACATTTTCCATATACAATTTTGGCCGCGTCAGCTGAATTTCCTATTGAAGTTTCACATTTGGGAGTTTTACTGATTCAGAAGTAAATTAACACCATTCAGATCAAAACGATGACGTAAAGATAATATCATGTGATATAAAAGCTGAATCCATCTGATATCGTGTCCTCCGTAATGTACGTCAATGACAAATTATATTTTTTTTAGTTGCAGTCGAAAGAATTCATTTTCTGCCTATTTTCGCTGACACCTGAGTAATGCTAGATATCTACTCATTCATATATTCATATATATAATCATTCATTGAGTATCTATGTAACATATAAAATTGCAAGCGCGACTACTGATCGAGAAATCCTGGGTTCGATCGCCGCTTCAGGTGCTATTGCGTTTTTCTATCTTAAAATTCCTAGTAGTGGCTTGGAGTCCACACTCCACCTTAGTGCCTGTGTAAGTCAATAGGCTCATCCCCTATTTCATTATGGAATGTAAACATAACTGGTGCAACATGGGA
>DWMG01003041.1:0-12396 GCA_018244855.1 Elbella merops
ACACAACACTTACGTCGAAATAATCTTCACAACAGTGCACGTGACTAGAGACTGTGAGAGGATCTGCTCTTTTCATAACTTTTAAACACATTTCCGGATTATTTTATTATATGGTACAGAAAAATTCAAGCTCAAAATTTTTGGGGTGTTTTTGCACTGAAGTTAGCACATAGGGACAGTACAGTATCTCTTAATCATTTTATTGATTACGTATAAAACAATTAGATCTATAGTGAAATCACGAGAGCGCCAAAAGCCAAAGTATGTAGGTGTACACACACGCCGACTCCAGCTCGCAGTGTGACGTCACACGTTAGCAGGTCGCTTGGCCGAATTTTGCGTGGTGGATGTACTTTAACGTTTAATATCTCAATCATTTTTGAAGATAGGAAAAAATTAAAAACATTGTTTTTTCTCGAGTCACCAAATTTTTTAGATATGTTGATAACAAAACGTTGGTGTGACTCATTAATTTAATGCCAAATTCGTCTGGTATTCAAATACTAGACACGCTATTTCATTGTTAAAAGTTTCCATATTTAGATGCTTGAATACTATCAAAAGAAAAAATTATGAAGAGCTCAGTAATAGATTGCGAACATTCTCAATGCGTTTAGTGATCCAACAGTTTGAACTAAGAAACAGCAGCGTGCGACCTTTGATAGCGTCTGATAATAAATTTACATTTTCATGACTTTTCATATACACAATTAAAAATCCTAAACGCATATATTTAACTCACAGAAACGAACTAACCATCTCGCTATGATGACGTACCTAATATTGGGGCACTGCCTTGCCAAAGGTAAATGCGTCAGCATTGATGATGAAATGACACGAAGGAAAGTAGGTACATAAACTACTTGCAAGTGGCAAGTTGATTTCTGCGTGTTGTACTTTAGATATTTTACCTCTAGACGCATTTGGGGCTATTTAGACCTACACAGCTTCAATGTGAATAATTAGCCTACTTTATTATGAGACAGTAACATCAATTGTTTAGTTTGAATATATTATACAACTTTGAAATGATAAAATTAACCAAAGAGAACCACTACAGGTGCCTTTTCAACCATAGATTTAACGAGTAATATGCACGCATTGAAACTTTATCTGGCAACGTGACAAACTGTGGTCTTTACTTTTCTCATTCGAAAAGGAGACTCGTCTTCAAAGAAATAAGAACACAGCTAAAAGGTTTGATAATATGCAATTTTTTTACACCATTACGCATCGCGCCATCTGGTAGCAATAGCGCAAATTTAACTAGTAGGTACCCCTATTATCAGTAAAAAAAATATTCACATGTTAAATTTGCAATAAACAAATGATTAAATTTTTAATAATTTCTCAGAAACGGTATATGTAACAAACTCGTAACGTTGACTCGTTGATCTGTTCTCATTTTAAGACGGATCTGTTTCCGCTGTTCAAAATAGGTACATAGTATGTAATTACAACGTTTTGTATCTAATTCTGAATAAAACCATGTATATAACGTATTTTCGCCAAAATGTCCTTTACGACCTTTGAGCCCAGAGGTATCGATATGTATGTATGTGGTTAAAGTCTGACAACCGATTAATATTATTTGTCTGTAGTCTCACAAAATGTCAAACTAAGGGTGGAAATGAATTTTTAAAATTATTATATAGAGAAGGGACGCAGAATGCTAAAATGTATGTGTAGTATGATTACAAATATCTTAAAGTGAATTAAATAAAATGTATTATTTACGTTCCCATTGTTAATGTGAATACACTTAAAGAAGTCCTTGTCCTCGAGCGTCTCTCACCAACTCTTGTATGAAACCTTAAGTTCATTTATTTGCTTATTCTTTATTGTTCTACCTACACGAAGGTCTAAAAAGATGGACTAAATGCATAATGACATTCTCTCCCAATTGAACCTGAACGATGGTGTGTTCAGTGCAACAAACGGAGCGTTAAATAGCATAAATTATAAGCTAACGACACTTAAGATAAAAAGTCAACCAGGTCTTATACGCAGTAAAAGAAATTTATGAGTGTGCATCAACAGAAGACAAGAACTGACTGTTTAAGATAAAGCTTGACTGAATTCCAAATAAAAATCAAGAAAGTAAATTTGTAAGTTAATTTGTAACTTCACTATAGTTTAAAGGACGTTCGACACATTTATAAATAATACTGCTGGCCCTATCTGAACCGTTAGATATAGAGATCAATTTGTAACCAGAAAACTAGTTTCTACCTTACACCTAGTCGCTTAATCATACGATTGAAAGAGCCCATATTGAATAAATCATCGCGGAATCTCTCTCGTGCAAATGCATTCACTCAATAAATCACAGGATCATCTACCTGTTTTTAGGATCTAATGGCCATTGCAGTATCTACGGTGCATATTGAAAATACTTAAAACTTTTATGTACGGTTTGATCTATCGGAAGAAAATTTTTTTAACGGCGTCGGTCTAAAAGAACCTAGTCGCAAGTGGAAATTGCGTATAGCAATCTGTGGTATTTATAGTACTGACTCGCTCTGGAAAATCATATATTAAATGTAGTACCAATGTCAACTTTTCTATAACGTACAACTTACCCGACACTTTAATAGCACTAACTGGATTTCTGTCTAAAAACTCTTGACTCATAGCTTAAAAACGGTGATTAAAATCGACTGTAGGGTCACGGGGTGTACGGGGTTCTACACCACCATCTCAGGAGCCCAAGCCAACCTCACCTGTACATGGTACACCCTGCTATAACAGACGAGGCTCTGGCGACCGGCTGATTGCGGTATAGCGCAGCCTAAATAGGCTCGGCTAAATGTCCTGGCCGCCGACGGGTAGAAGCGTCGGCGGTGCGGAAAGCTGTGCCCTGCAATCTCCAACCCGCATGCCCAGCGTGAAGATTACGAGAATAAACCCCCTTTTGGGGAAGACCTATGTCCCAGTGGACTGAGATAGGCTGATGTAGAGTCACGGTCACATACTAAGCTTAACGGTTATATAAAATCATCATTATCCTGGTTCCGTCTTTTTCTGGACATAGGTATTTGCTAAAAGCGACTTTACCCATAACCCCACGCTGGACAAGCGGTTTTGGGACATATACCTATATAGAATCAATACAAGAAATTAATTCCCCTAAAAATGTGTTAAAAAGTCTGCCCAAATGACATGCAAGTTTAGACGACCGTGAAAGTTTGAAACAAAATTTACCTTTTCCGGTGTTATATTTTAAGTGTAGGTACAGATTGTGCCAATCAGAATGAAAAGGGTAAGGGTCTCTACGCTGGCCAAGAATTCATTCGCTTTAGATAAACTCAGCAAAACGCGTAAGACACATAAGTTTTCTGGCGATGTCTTTCGTGGCCGATAAACCGAATAATATTTAAACTTAAAAACGCACTTTACTTCATAAAGCTAAAGGTACGTGACTGAAATATCAATGGCGGAGCAACTAGACGGTCAATTGAAAACTAAATCACCAAGCTTATAATGTCTGCCTAGAAAATGTCAGTCAATAAATAGGAAATAGGAATATAATTGAGATGAAGTTGATATATACAATGAAGGACATTGATGTTTTTAAATGTAATTGACAGTCATCGGATGACTATGCATAATACTGGATAAATTCCTAAATAGAAAAAGAGATTAATTCCTTTGGAACGAGAAACGATTTCCAACGCTGCAACCGGCCTGTGTCTAGCTTATTTAAAGGTATTTGAGTAAAAATTGTAAATAATACATTACAAGTGGGCATTTATAAAATTTCTTAACCTTTTTGTATCATCACTATTATCATTAACCTTTTAATTAGTCTCCTGTCGGACCCCGTCCCGCTCAGAACCCCCCGCCCTTGCAATAAAGGAAGCGTAATTCATTGATATGCCAACTATTTACACGATTGTCATAAACATCATGCAAAGTGCATTCGCTGTACTGGCATGTTTTATGCAAGCTACCTACCCATTTCTTTCACTGCGTCTGACAGCAATTTCTGGTTAACCGCATTGCTATCGCGCTCAGAATGCAAAGTACAACACGCAGAAATCAACTGAGCACTTGCAAGGAATGCGCTCCCCCTCCCGCCATCCGACTCTGCCAACCAATATGCCTACCGCTCTCGTTCAACGCTTTAGTACCTCGCTATGACCTCACCATAGTGAGATGGTGCAGTAGGCGTCTGCGGATTATACGTTTCTAATGCATAATAATTCTTTACTCGTTCGTGTATTGTATTATTTGCATTGTTTTCAGAGATTATACGATATAGCCAGATCATATGAGCGTGTCCACAATTTTTTTCTTTAATATTTCCAATTGTACCTACTCCTCCACTTGATATAACTTTAGTTTTTAATGGTCTACTGATTTAACAATACTTTGTATATATTTTAGTAGTAATCCGACTTAGAGCCACAAATTTTGTAATTTTGTCACAACATAAAATGTCTAGGAAAACTCAATTCCAAAACTGGCCTTCGGCTGGACAGAAATAATTACCTAATTTTAAACACTCCTCACCACAAGTAAAGGTATAAATGACCTAATCTAATGCCATATTTGTCTTAAAGAGGCTACAGCTAATATTCATCAGTGTTCTACCAGTTTTTCGTTAACTTAGCGGTATCCATTGGGAATACAGAATGAGCTGTAATTGCACAGCAGCTCGCCCATCTCCCGAGGGAGCGTGAGCGGGAGCATTGTAAGTTTGTGTTTAACCTCGTCCTAGTAGAGGGTGACGAGATAAGGGCCCATCCACACCCCAGTTTGTTTGCTCGTTAAATAAAGTGGGCTGTGTGCCGTACACTCATTATGGGATAAACAGACGAGCTACTTTTCCCATCTTGAATACAATGGTCTAGCATATGTAAAGATTAACTCATTTCATTGTAATGCTCTATGGATAGAAATTCTTGGCACTCGGTGCCTGTGCCTAATCCGTAAGAGACCAAGAGTGACAATATAACGATAATATTACTAATATTCATAATGCTCTTAGCAAGCTATTTGATAACACGTATGAGTGTCGCACTGTCTTGGCGTTCTATACTCGACTTCTTGCTTTATACATACTTTAAAGGCTTCTAATAAGGATTAATGGTATTCAATTTTAGCTTAGCAACAACATGGAGTGACTGATTACATGCTGCCAAGTACACTAGTCGTCAAATTCCGCCATCACGGCGGCAAAGCGACTAAGTTTGTAATTTGAATCAATTGATTATCGAGGCCGGCGCCATATTTACGCCATTTTTGTTTTAAACATGACGATTTATATCCACGTCATTGTCATACATAACGGGTAAAATTAATAAACTGCCAACCCTTTGTGAAAGTGAAGGTTTGCTGCAGCAATCTAAAACAACATACAATCACACAATCTAAAACAGACCTAAAGACATGATCGATCTGTACATGTCCACTGTTGGACGTAGCTCTCCCCTGAGGGGTTTTGCACAATTCTCTAAGTTTTGCATACATTTTACAAATAAAGTCAGTTACAAATTAAGTTATATCTACGTAACCTAAAATTATACATTATACATAAAGGTTGACTGGCAGAGAATGCATTTAGCATTAAGTCCGCCTTTTTATTCCTGTACTATTTTGTAAGGTTTAAATAAAGAATAAATAAATAAATAAATTATACGAAATTTAAATAATGGAAAAATCGTGTCGCATAATCGCAAAATCGTACTACTTATTAGTCGTTAGTCTGCTCTAAAGTAGTATCCCATCAAAATACAGCTGCAGTCATCGTTTGGGACAAAAAACAAGCCGAAACAAAATTTGGCGGATTGAAGCTTCAAAGATTTCGAATCGATTTTTTGTTTTTTGAAATGATTTTTTATATTAAAAAACAACAACACCATAAATAAAGCCGATTGACATTGTAGGGAAACTTGCACATCGTACGAGTTTCCAAAAAAATCTCTAAGGGGTGTGAAGTCTGCCAACTCGCACTTAGCCGGCGTGGCAGACTATACCCTTAATCCTCTCATCCTGACAAGAGCTCCAACAGTGGAATGATAAAAGGGACGGAGAAAAATAATAACAGTTCCCGATTGAGACCGTGTTGAACTAAGATAATCTACGTTTAGTATTCAGTGTACACATATTCTGTTAGCCTAATGACTAACTAAACAATCTGATTCACACTACATCCATGTCAGACATCGCTCGGAGACATTCAAGGTCGGGGCGCATCGTCGTGACCAATCAGTCTGTATATAGTAACATACTGGATCTATCTATTATCTACTTACTACTACTTACTTTACAAAATACAACATTACGTCTGTCTACCCAAAGGGGTAAACAGAGATGTGTAGTACACTCCCGCGTGTCACCAGCAATATTATAATATGTTCCATTTCATAGCGGGTGAGACTATTACCATACAACGGACTCAAGTACTACGTGCTAATACTAGGAACTTCGAGTTGGAAAAACCCAATAATACTTCAGCCGCCCAGGAGTCGAATCAGGGCGCTCGTGCTCTGCGGCCGCGCTTGCGTAGATTACACCGACGACGCAATCTCATTATCTCTAGTATCTAAAATCTCCACATAACTATTCCACAGACTCAAATGCGCGTACGCATGTAACTTAGTAAGTACACAATTATCATCGCTACCAATAATTGATTACCAGAGAGCAATTTCGAGTTCACGTACGTGGCTCACGATTCCAATTAAGTTCCTCGCCTCCTCTTCACAACCGGCTGTTCCGGGAATGAGCACACCGTTGACTATTGCCTGAGCGAGTTTTTTTTTAAATTATATTCGGTATTGTTATACCAACGTACTACGAACATGTGCTTCAAAAAAGTGTGTTGCCTTATTGGTTCAGTGGTTGCAAGGGCAATGCTGTTCGAGTGATAATGGGTTCGATCCGGGTTAGCTAATACCGGGTTTTTTTGTGACTAACTTCCTAGTAGTAGATCTGTGACTGGATTTATCTATTTTTAGGAATTATAATTTTGGATGGTGATCTGTGTTCAATAGTAGAACGATAAGAGTTGATGATGATAGAGATGAGCTACTTACTCCGAATAGGAGATGCGTATAACAGAAACATATTATGCCCTTACCTCCTATTCTCTGAAACTCTTCGAATACTTATATAAGATAAATTAGCTGCTCCATATGGCAACTAGAGAGGACAATTTTATAAATATATACATATACAAGTTAGATATACCTTTTAAAATACATTTCCAATAAAAATAACAAAAACAAAAAGAATAAAAAGTTCGCAAGATTTTACCTAAATTGTAACACGCCCGCGGAGGACTATTTGTATACCAAACTACGGATCAACACGCCACGTGTTCAGCGTTCGCGTGAACAGACGAGTTAATAAGATAAGTCTCAATCCAAAACAAACGGAACGATTAACGCATCTGCGGAATATTCGACGCGACCATCCAAGTAGGGCGACGCCGCCATCCAGTTGAGCGCCGACTAACCTATTGACGGTTGCGGGGATGATGGATGTCACTGTAGTCGCTATTTGTCGACAAATGTGTAAGTACAGAAATAGCATCACTTAATATTTGCTCTGTACGGCGTATGAGTGGTTTTTCTTGCAGTTTCGATAAAAAAAAGTTCGGTCGACGATGGGACAGTAATAATAATAAGCTATTATAGTGATAGGACCGATATAAATGGCATCGGAAATCGTTGTTCACACCGCGTGCACGCCCTCCTCCCGCCTCCCCTTCCTCTACTTTCATTTACAACATTAAAAAGCGAACCCTATCGCTTTCACCATAGAGCATATTTCTGTATGTAACGTGGTATCCAGCATTAGAACGGGCTCAGTTGGACAGCGCGATGAGATGCAACATTTGCTATTGGTTGCAATCGTACAAGTATCCCATTGCGCTAGCCTGTATACCATTTTCGTAGCGATGTCGAGATAGTGAAGGTCGTCACGGATGGAGCTATAACATACATATATTATAACAAAACATATTACAATATATTCTCTATAATAACACTCGAGCGACTGAACCATCATCTTCTCTTTCATCACGTCAGCCTCCATTCCGCTACTGGATATAGGCTAAAACTGAAACTCCATGGGTAGAGTCACAATAAAACGGCCCCAACTACAACAGTATACGAAGCTATAATATATAATTATATCTTTTTAACGTCATCGATGTGAACGGATGTAGCGAGACTTATCTCAATATAGCAATCCAAATTATTGCGCAGATAACGACCGTAAAGATTTACCTACATTACAGCATAGTTACTATCTAAATTAGAGCACAGTATATTATCGCATATCATAACTTTATTTGCAGAGACCTTAAAAGAAGTAACTGAATACACGGTAGAGAGAGACGTGAGAATTGTATGGCGGCTATAATTGACGAAGTCACAAAAAGAGTTTCGTGGCCGGGACGTTATGATTCGCGTGTAATGTTAACGAGTCCCCACCGAGTAATTGTATCGACTTGACCACTTTGAAAGGTGGTTTATAGGAAAAAAAGCAATTTATTCTTCTGTATGATGAAAACAAGAAACATAAATAAAACGTGTTTTTTAATATGGGCTTCAAGTTTGTCCGGATGATGGTGTAGACAGAGTGGCCGATGAGGCAATGTCTAAACAGATGAAGTGTGAATGATGACGGACACAGGTGTCGGCGGAGGCCGCGACCGACCTATCTGGAAAAAATAGGTCAGGTACTGGCTGATGAGCAAATCAACTCTCCGAAACTGGCGTGTGTATGTGAGGATAGTGATAAATGTATTGCATGTATTACGTCACTATTGTAAGGACTTGGCACTCGGTGTTCTCTGCCTATGTCGTTAGACATCTAGGATGACAATATGATAATAATACCCTTTGTCCTTATCGAATGTTCGAGACTCGTCAGAATCCAATCGTCTTGGGGTTAATAAAAGGTTTTTTAAACTACAGTTACTTGTATGGATTATAAGCAATGTATTCGAAAATGCATCCGCTAAGAACAAAATAAATAACAGTGTCTATTATAGCCTATAGCTCATTACACGTAGGTAAGTGTCCGTCTACTTCTACTACGTCTACCGGTATCAGGCGGCCGTTATACGAATTCTAGAACAAGAATAGAAATATTGAAGGTTATATAAAAGGATTAATCCCAACCAGGGCGCATATATGAAAAGAAATAAATGAATGAATTGTAGAAGACACGATGCATGGATAAAGATCAAAATACTTGGCACTCGGTGCCCACCCCGTTAAAGAACAAGCGTGACGAGCTTACGGCATAATAATGAACAAACACACAAATCGCAATATTTTCTTACTTCATAAGCTCTAAAACACACTTCTCAAATCAACATGATCACAGCTAATACAAAAGAAACATTAAATATGCATTTTATAGCTATCAAAATTTTGCTAAGCTAATAGCTATCAAAACGCCAGTCGTGTATCAAGCGGGCTTGTATTGGATTACCGCCATTGATGCATTGACAGCCGCCCGACGAGATGTAGCTAAGTATTAGTACGAGCGGAGTAACACGATACGGCGCCAGCAGCGACCACTAGTGATGCGCGGGATGTGAGTGTAACCATCGATAAATCTCCCAACATCCACCAGTCAGGAGCTCTAACCACTGGACCAACGCGTCATACGAAGTCTATGATTATCTCATTTTAGAACAACAGTGTTTGCTGCAATAACAAGATAAAAATAGTTATCAGTATTTAAAATATTCTAATTTAATATTAACGAATTGAATTATTCATTAAATTGCATTATTATCGAACGATCTTTCCAAAAGCATGGCTTAAATCACGTTTGTAGGTTATTGTTCTATCATCAAGCCAGATCTATTACAGGAAGTGCAGAGAGCGCCAAGTGCCAAATATCTCTATCCGTAAGAATCTGCCGAGCTTCTTCTACATTTATCACTGTGGTCAAACACGCGCGTCGAGTTCGGAGTCTTCACATGTATTATATAACTGTTTTATATGCTTATATATTTAACCTTAGGCGATAAGCTCACCACCTATTCCATAGCAGAACGTCGAACATAACTGGTGAATTCGTGGTTGTGTACCACACTCCTCTGCCTGACCTTTTAGGGAAAAAGCGTAATAATATATTATACTTAAACAAAGTGAACAGGTTAACTACATACAACAAGTGAGTTCGGTTCAAGACTGAATGTTTCGCACGCGTGGAAATGTATATTCGTTCATTACAAATTTAATGCCATTACAAGTGTCGCGATACGATCTGAAGTGTGAACGAATGAATCAGTGAGCCGCTTATCACTTTGTCATTCGTTCAAATTGTTTTTCTCGATGATCACAGATAACAAGCGAAATTATTTTTTTTTAATCTGTTGTCAAATACAAACGAATGCATATATGATACACATATATAGGTACATATAATATATGCAACATACAAACTGAGGGCTTTCTATACCAACGCATTGGTGCAACGGTTATTGAACCTGAATACTGAAACATTGGTCGTGGATTTATTCCTACGTGGGACAAACACATGTGCGACAACTATTGTATAATAAAACATATAAATACATATTTACACGTAAATACATAGGTAGTTTATCAGCCGTCTATTTGTCGTAATACAGACTCTGCTCACTTTGGGATCAGGTGACCCTGTGTGGAAATATCCTAAAATATTTATTATTATGTTAATATTTTAGTATAGATGCATGATATAAACAAACATCACTGCTTCCAGTCAGATGCAACTAAGCGGTACATACGAGTAGTTACACGCCGGCATGCGCCAAGTTAGAACTTGCTTTGCATGTTGAAAAGTATGTTTAACGATGTCATTTCTATTATTTTCTTAATACATTTCTTTAAATGCTGTTAATTTATGTGCAACATTAGTTTATAGTTATTTAAGGGTTATTTCATTTTTCTTTTCTTATTTTCTAGTAAAGTAATTTCGCTTTAGGCAACAAAACAGCGTACGTAACTCCATTTTCATTAAGAAGGGCAAACAACCAAAACTAATCTAGTACAATTGTAAAATATTAGGGTGGACTTGAACCAATCTACATAAATTTATAAAGATATATTATAGTTCAACGCCATGCCCAGGCAGGCCGCGTCGTACCTCGATCTGCCATCGCTAAGTTTAGTCACCTCTTACGACACCTCGGTATCCCGGCAAGGCCTCGAAGAATGTGTTCTTTCTCCACCCAGGAACGAACAATAAAATAAATATATAAAAATTTAATATAGGCAACAAGCAAGCTAAGCAATGTCAACTCCAATCACAAACGGATCGAAGCGTATATAAACTATATAAGGCCGGGTATATTTACATTATTATCATATATGACAGCAACAACAAGTTGCACACGGTGCGGCTATGGACTATACGAGGTGCGCTTCACTAACCGCTGCACGGCCCCAATGTTCGCGTCTGCGGCGCTGCCACGTCAAAGCAAAAGTAGCTAAAAGTTCGAGCGACAACTATGTTAAGAGCTTCGACGTAGCCAAAGCGAAAGATTTCTTATACGTGTCTTGTGGCGTTGAGATAGAAGGCAATTAAAGCGTTAGGAATAACGAAAGAACATTAATACAGAGGTAAACGTTGAACAAAAGATTCGAGAATTGAGGGTGGTAACAAGAATTTAACGAATGTGTTAGTATTACAATAATACTTAATATTGTAACCGTATATTTATTTTAAAGTCATGTAACTGTACTTAACGTATTACAATTTACAATAATTTTTAATTATAAGTTATTTCTTACGTTATAAAAATGATTTATTTAATCCTTTCTAAAAATATTTAATAGTAATTTACCTTAATTTTTTAATAGTTATTTAAAAATACAATAGGTTACTATAAAACATTTAGGGAATATATTCGCTAGTAAATGATTAAATGACATATTGGCTTGATTCAGGTAAGTTTTTTCGACACATGACTAATTTCAGACCTAACCTAACTCTTTAATGAGCTCCCGCCGATCGCAGCAAGGTCGCGGCGAACACTTGCGACGTAGTTAAATTATTACATTACTAACAAAGGTTTTAAGAATTCTAACTATTTTTAAGCAATTCACGCGAACGTAACCACGGGCGGTCTCAACATTTAAATTTAACTTTATTACAACTGTTATCGTGTTAAACTCGTCTACCATTCGCATTTGGCCCTTTACACAAATAAATCTTCCGAATTCTCCTAAGGGCGCTTTCACATTAAAACTATAGTATGGTAATGGATAGCCAAGCTAACCCAAAATAAATAACACTTACACGTAAAAAAACAGCATCAAGCTGAGGAGTAGACGGAGGAGTTTATGACGCCCGGTTCTTAAATTCTAAGGTGTGCAGGTTTCCTCACGATGTTTTCCTTCACCGTTAGCAAGTGATATTTAAATTTAAAACGCA
>DWMG01003042.1:0-12395 GCA_018244855.1 Elbella merops
CAATCTTGTTCGAACGTCTTTTACTTTTGCAAATAGCTACAAAAGGTTTTTGATTGTTCTGTTGAAATTTTTGTCTTACTATATTATTATTGTTTAGGTACTTAAGTAATTAGTGTAATTGGTCTACAACTGTACTAATTATTTCAAATAAATAAATAATAACGAAAAGCTCCTATTATTTGGTTTTGGGGAGTGTATGTACTCGCTTTTATAACATATAGGAAAGTAGTGTGGTAGTGCTCTCCATATTGCTCTTTGACGTATGTAAAGTCTATTTCGTCCTTGGTTAGCAGGACTGCTTGGTTAGCAGCTGGCAGATTGTGGCCTTAACGCTTCTCATTATTAAAAGCAAACGACAGAAGATTCCGTCAGAATATTTATATTATAACGTTGATCCTCGTTTCATCAAATGCAATAAGCCTCTTCGGTAGAACCTACAGTGATTTTGCGACTGGTACAAACTAAAGATTTTCCTTATCCTACCCCGCGAAAGATAAAATATGAAAGCAGTAATGTTTTATTATGTAACGCCTATAAAATTTGATAACGGACGACACGTTTCATTGACTCTTTATCATCTTACAGGAATAATGGCTTGAAGCAACGCAAGCTTTATTATAGGGCTCAGCTACACGGAAATTGGATTTCATACTAAAGATTTCGTATCGCTGTGATTTAATTTTTAACAGAAATAGCTGTTTCGAAATTCAAACAATCTAAATCCCCACTTAGGACAAATGTTTGTATTTGTTTTGTGACTGGGTGTATAAATATATCTAAATATGTAAGTAAATCCTATTAATTATAAGTTTCTGGTTATCAAAACACAGGCTTTCTTCGAATCCTCGAGCTTACTTTAAGATAAGAGAGCCATGTGTAGATATATTCCAACATTATTGTCATTAAATGTACTAGTTATTGAGGAGATCGTTATAGATATAATATTTACTTTACATTATGTGAAAATGTACTAATAACTAATACAAATAGTACTATTTTAAATACATACAGAACATACAAAACTATAAGTAACTAATATTGTCTATTTAAAGTATATATGTTACCTATATATGAAGCTAGTTTGTCATGATACTGTTGCAATACATAATTATAAAAAAATAAAAATATATATAGAATATACTATTTCTCATTATATTTTATTACATGAAAACAATTTATATAGATCATTTAGGAGAGCGTGTTAACAAAAAATACAACATATATATTTATTATTACGTTACATTTTCTTTCTCCCCTAATTTTTAAAATTCAAATTCGATGCATCCGGCTAGTCGCATTTCGGCATCGTAAGCCCTGAATAATTCATTTTGCCAATAAACCAAGCCACAGCTAACGTCCCATGCCAGCCCGCTGTCAGTTTTGTCGTTCGTCTTCAACAATACCGTCTTGTGCTCCCCATTTCTATCTTGTATACCTGTATCTTTTATACCTGCCTGTAATTTGATTTATTATTTAGCGAAAGCACTATACTAGCTTGCCTAACTACATTTCCAAAAGTGACCACTTGTTTCTTCTTTCTAGCAAATTTCGGTTAATTCCTAGCTACACAATGTTTATTCCTAGCAATGTACTAATGTGTTCCTACCGACGCATCATTAATTTCTAGGAATGCATCTTTTAATTGTACCGAAACCATTATAAACACTAATTGATTTACACATATTTTTAAAGACAGGTTCGGTTAGGTTAGGTACACATATTTTTTAAGACAAGTTAGGTTTAGAGACGCCCCTTTCGTTGATTAACCTATGAATAATTTATTACGATGATAAACCTATTCCCACTAAAACATGTACCGCCAGTCCAACATCAGTTTAGGCTTTTAGTTAAAGCAGTGATTATGGTAATGTCTTCAACCGCTCGTACTTATTACCTATCCTTTTATGAGTACCTAACTTAAATAGCGCTTGTTTGACTATAAACTTGGTACTACAGTTATTTCGTTCAGAATTTAGCGTAAATTTCTCTGCATCATGTTCATTGTTCCTCTTCGGATGTTCATTTTAATCAAAATACTGTAATATAAAGCGACTTAAGATGCCTTCGTAACAATATTTTAGCATGTGAAGTCGTTTTAAAATATTGCGACGGATGAATCTAATGACCTATTGATATCTGCGCAAAATAGCGATTTGTTAGCAACGAGAAGAAATTCGCTTTCAGCATTGAGCAATAAAATAGGCTGGAAACATCGTAACCTAACTTCCTATTTCATAGCTAACATAAACATAAGCAAGACCGTTCCGGATGTCGCTCTCTTATTTCCTTTGAATAATTCAGTTGCACAGTTTACTGCGGTTGTTGTTGACTTCCACGGCTATGTTTTGTTTGGAATTCCTCGTATTTTGGACATACCGTAATTTACCGTGTGATGTCTATTCCATTGTACCTTTACTAAGTAAGAATTAGTATTGCTTTAACGTTAGCCTTGCTTGTGTATTACAATTTTTATTTTTATTTCTCGTGTCCTTTTCTCTTGAATAAACTCATTTAGTTTCCTATTTAATTATTTATTCTCGTAAATCTTGAATTCATTATAAGTCAATAAACAAAATATGCTAAAAAAACAAACATTATAACAAATTTTCTCATGTGATGTTTGAACTTTTTGAGTTATTCTTGCTATTTGCTTGTATTTTTTCACCAATCAACCACCTCACTTGGTAATCGATGCTGCATTACGTGTTTCTTTGGAAATTTCACCACTAACTGTTTACAAAGCAACTTGTAATGAAATATTCCATATTCGTACAATGCCGTCGAATTTACTCGCTGCACCTACCGCAAGCCGATTTATGCTCCGTCTTAAACTGTCTCTCTATCCGATATACTCAGGCGAGACTATTTGCACTTTGCGCTGGCGTGATTTACGAGTACATTCACATCAACATCGTGCGCCGAAATGCTTTTGTGCTTAGAACGGTAAGATAATAACAAATAGTAACAAGTGGCATACCTGTAATAAAATATCTCCTATTTGCAGACGGCCATCAGTTTTAGCTGCTCCTCCAGCCGCCAGACGAGTTATGCTAACATCTCCGCCCGTCTCGCCGCCCGCTATGCTCAGCCCCAAACCACTTGCGCCACGCTCCAACGTCACATCTGCCGTCTCCCAAACCGAATCACTTTCCGAATCCGATGAGTACTGAGGAAAATGTGTGAAGTTAGAAATGTGAATGACAGTTCAATTTATTTTATTGTAGCCCAGGACGTGAGGAATCAATAAGGAATATTATGGTTGAGGTTAAAGGAGGGTTTCGGTTTCGCGTACGTATACTATTATGAATTTCAATCAATTCATCATTGTAAGTGTCTCTCTGATTCTTGAGACCGTCGTTAGGATGTTATGGGCTCAACTGAAGTTTAGATAGAACGGTATTATATTTAGGGAATAATTGGCACTTTTGTTACCCATAAAAGGCTGTATAAGACTATTCTTATACATGTTCGTCGACACACACAGTTAATAAAAATGAACAATATACTCGTACATATATACAAAAATATCATACTTTTTAAAAGGTCAATTTTTTCATAGAAAATAAATTCCACCATATTATAGAGCACCCTATATTTCATAAATATAACTTGCACGTGTTGACTGAAAACTCCGTTGTTATAAATAGAATTCCAATAGCAACTCAAGAGTACTTAGCATTCTTAAACAGAGGCTTAAAATAGCATCTGTAGACAACAATATGATTCGATGACATCGGGACCACTCCGCCTAGCACAATAATACTCCAAACAATAGCCCCCACTCTAACATTTATCGATACGATCTGATGAATTTGAATTTGCAGCCAGAGTATGAATATTAAGTCGAAAATATCAGAGCGTTGAGAATAACTGTTGTTTTCCATCAATTGGTGGAATACTTGGAATTTAGTATGTTAATAAAAATGTCACCAGTACTTACGTAGTAAGTAATCAGTGGTCACATAAACTAAGTATTGAGTTATTGTGATTGACTGTTGTAAGTAGAGAATTATAAATAAAACGTGTAATTAGATTAGATGAATTAACAAATAAAAATAATTTTAAATTAAATGATTATTATTAAAGATATTTGACGTTTCTTTTAAAGATTTGTTAATGTCCATTTTAATTAAAATCATACGCATAAGACGTCTTATGTTCCTATATTCTGTTGAATTTTGATTAAATATTTATTTTATTCCAAAGCAATCACAGTTTCAGGTTTTAGTTAATTCCAATGCACAAAGATAATTTAAATTGGAATTCTTATCTTATCTTAAATCCGACATAACAACAAAACATCGAGCTAACAAATACTGTAAGCGGCTACTAATATAGGGATGTCCTTCAAATAACTTTAGGATTGGGATTTTATCTGAGTTGAAGATTAACGAATAAATGTAAACAAATCATAGATAAATAATGACGATTAAACCAAGAGAATATGGTATAAATTACTACACTACATGAATAGATCTGATTTTGATTTGGATAGTTCAGTTTGTGTTCCCTCTTGGATTAACAATCTTTCTTTATTCTATAATACAAAGCCATTAATGAAACGAATGATTACATTTAGCTTTAAGGTAGAGAAGCTGAAGCTGCATCACTTTTAAAAAACGTACTGATGTGGTTTTAGAGGATAAAACCATTGCGGATAAACTTTTTTGTTTTGTTAAATTATCGGACAAGTTTCGCTCACTGCCGACGATTGATCTGACACTAAAAATGTCATGTGAAAGTTTTTTCTGCTTTTTTAAATCATTCAGGTATGAATTTAATACAGTCCTCGGGTTTTGATTGAAAAGAACAAAGTTATGACCTAGTTGTCTACAGGTTTCCAAAATAGCCTCTAAATATTGTACTGAAATGTTTTGGGAAGATCTTTCACAAGGACATTGTAATGTCACGTGGAGATATGTTTCCAGTCGGTGACATTTTGACGTGGAGTGCTCTCGAGGCAACAATATACTTGAGTGGCTATCGACTGTATTAACACACACGTTTGTCATGTTCGGTATGTTTAGCCAATGTTGGTGACGATAATATCGCGTATTTACATGTAGGTATCTGTTTTACTAGGCTTTTTACCACCACAAGTGTTATTAAGTCGCAAGCGAAGATCGGTTAAACAACTATTCACATTTCTATCACATTCTTTAATGTATTCTATGTATACCTTCTAAATTTTTAAAATTCCAAAAACAAGATTAATACAAAGTTTTAAGATAGTATTAAAAACATTTATGATTAATGCTGATATCTGCCCTTTTTTCTATTGGTTTGATGTGGTTCCATTGGTTTTTAACAAGCATATCATTGTAGATATATAGATTAACAATTGACCTATTATATATCATGAAGGGAATTTAAATATTACGGGACAATTTTAAGCATACTTCTACAAGAAATATATCCATACTTCCCAATAGCTACTACACAAATGCTACACGGCTTAAATATATGCCCGAAGTTTTCATCTGTTTATATGTTTAGTAGGCTAATTAACATAGATTTTGTTCTGAAATTACCATGTAACGTGAGTTTTGCAAACGCATACTGAACAAACACAGGAATGCCAACTTCATTCGTTTATATGAAAAAGGATGTTCGTACAGTTGCCTCTTTCCGAGTAAACTTTGAAACTAGGGCGCCGCTTAAAACTGCACGAAGCCATCGTTTACGACGGCAAAGCTTGCGACAAAATACGCAGTCGTGAGTCGAAAGCTCACGCTCTGGTAATTGCTTAAAAACACTGCGAAATTGCCCGATAAGAGCTTAAAATCATGGAAATGAAAATGCTTATCTCTGCTTCGTAACGTGATTAAGATTGTTTCTATCGGTTTCATCCAATTAGTAATATATTCAAATGGTCAAGTCATCGTGTAGATTCTAATATAAAAGAGAGGCCAATCTTTTATTTTATACTTTATGCAACTAACTACGATAAAAATTATAATAACACATTACGTATTATTCAAGAAACAAAACGCTCGTTAGAAACGATTCCCGAATTTTCGAAAATGGAAAGATCTACCGTGATAAGCATCGGATGCGTAAAATAATTTTATATGAAATATTTAATATTATTATTAATGAGGGTAGATGTAGATACTGTGCTAACTATTATTAATCATTTGAATGATTCAAAATGTAACTCGGATATCATAGCCTATAATTATGATGATTAACGAATAGATAAATAAAAAAAATATTAAGTATATCAAAAGACCCCTCTACTCTTTCTTCCTTGCATATATTTTGTAATAAATATCGCTATGACAGGTATGACAAGTCAAGGTCCGTCCTGTCAGTGGTTTACATACAACATAGTAAGTCTTAAACCCCCAAGTTATTTTAATATGGGTTCTTAGTTTTCACATGCCTTAGAGAACACTGCCTTTCTTCATCGTTTTATTGAATAATATTATTATAAAAGGATATTGATACACGTCATGATAGCATTAAAATGCATATTTTTAACTATCTATGTTGTTAGTATTCTAATAACATAGCTTGTGTACATTTAATAATAAATAAAATAAATAAAATAAGTAGAGCAGTGTTTCTATAACATGACTGAATTTAACAGTATTTTTTTGTTTAATTATTACAGTATGCAGTTCTTCGTAATTACCTTTAGTAGCTGCGTTCCATCTCTTGATTATAAAATAGAATACTGACAAAATGAACGTGAAAACAGGGTGTCATAAGCGTTGAGTACCTGGTAACTTCCGGTGGGCTGTCGCGTTGTTTCCGGGCTCAGCGGCGTCTGTTCCCGCCCGCCCTCGTAGTCAACGTTCGCTGCGAACAAAACAGTATGACGCAAAATTGAAAAAAAAAATATATGCCTTTTTTAACCTCGACGAAAAAATGTCACTGGAATTTGAAACCATGGTAGATTTGTTAGCCGGAATATATTATAAATGTAACATCACGCTTGTAATCCCCGAACAGGTACACAGAAGACTGTAGTGCACTTCCACGTTTTATCAATTATTATATATTATTATAAACTTTAAAATATTCTACGTCAAATCAGAATAATACAATAACTGTTAGAAAAACTACGCCTGTTTAAATTTTAGCTACGAAAATTGTACTTCGGAAAAACATACAAACTGAGCAAAAATTAAACGATCTTGCTCTGTTTGCTTAACGAGTCTCATGAAAGAGAGATGTAAACTAAGGTATGCTATTTTAATTTTGGTTTTTAAATATTTGCCTATTGCTATATACGTTCGTGTTATATGAAATAAATGTTTTGCATTGTTAGAAAACACTATAACATTAATAATGTATGTATATTTAATACATTAATCTCGATTGAAAGTTTAAAAAAATTTATAATATTAAGCCTTACAATACAATTTGTATTTTAAAAATTGTTGTATAATTTGTTATAAATTGTATTAAAAACACTTTCTGTTTTCTGAAAGATCAGGTTAGACCTAGTTGAGTTTTAACTTCACTGTGACCAAAACATCATCTCATTACAATATTAAATCAAGTTTCGCTATTATACGGACCATTCTGACATTCTTTCTAAAATAAAAAGTGGCCACTTAAGAAAGTAAACATTATTAAAATTTATAAACACTTAAAATGGATGGCTAGAAGTTAACACAGCGGTTAATTAATTTTTCAGATTTGGTATACACAAATTATTTTAAAAGGTTCCCGCCAAAAATATAGAAAAGAAAAGGTCCATTCTAATGTAGATGATAAAACCTAGGTATTTGTGTTCTTCTTACTTTGCGTTAGCGCTTTCTTAACTGATACCTAGTAGATTTTATAAACGAAATTAAGCATAAAAGTTTTGAAAGCAAAACTTCTGCAGACTGTTTTGCTGACAGCCAGTAACATAACAGCCGAGCTGTTACGCGAACTGTGAAAAAAGTCTGGAATACGGTTCGGATTTTAATGCAGCTGACGGCGCCCGCGAATTCCAAATGCAACACTTTGAAAGTTGGCTGCACCTGTGTCTGTTATTCTATTCTGTGCTGCATTTTCAATTTAAGTCGGCCAAAGGCCATTTTGGTCAGACATTACTGAGCTATACCTACTGCTGGTGTAATGAAGGTTACGGGTGTGAGTTTGATAGGAACGATATGTAAAAGACAAATTACGAGTATGATATCAGGTTTTGATTTTCGTAAGTACATTCGTGTCATTTATTGTTCATGTAACACAAAGGGATGTACTGTGTTCTCCAAATTAGAAAATCCTATTCTATCCTATGCTACTGAAACAGTTTGGTAATGTTTTCCTCGGGCTAATTCCCTTAAGAAATCTTCATATTAAAACGTTTCAATTAAACATCAAGGGTTATACAGATGTTTATCATTAATTACTTATTTAAAAACTTTTATTATTATTTTAATTTATGTTTTTGATGTCTTAGCATTAACTGTAATTTCCACAACTCCGCAAAATGTTCATCCTGTGGCCTACCTAATTGTGTCTTTTTTGTAATTTGCGAATTCACTTCTTGAAAAAAGTATAACAATAGAACGCGTTCTAGGAGGAGGTTTGAAAAACTTCGTCATCTCACAACAAAGGTACGGAATATTTCTTTTAAGACAGTCCCCTAAAAGTGTAGTACGCGTGGAAGGAAAATGAGAGGCGTAAAATTTTTGTAAGAAACATCCTTGATTACGTAATGGCAAGACAACATAGCATTATCTGAAGAAACAGGAAACTATTATAAGGTACTGTTTGATGTCTCTTTGTAGAGTATGATGTATCTTTAGTAGGAAAGTTTTCCTTCAGTAGATAAGAAAAGGCCTAGAACGAAACTAGGTAATAAATTGAATTTTACGAGAAAAGTTTTTAATTGGAAACTAAAATGGTCATCAAAAGTAATAAAGCTATGTAGATGGAACTATTTGACAATCAACATCGTCCATGTAGGCAGGTGAAACAGAAAATATAAATTGTCGAATGAAATTTTAGACCAGTCAGTTCTTGACGTTTACTAAAATTCTGAGAAGTAAAATAAAAGAATAATGATAAGAGAAGAAATACAGGAGCATAAAAGATAAATAAAGATATAACCAAACACACGGGCACAATAAACTTGATCCTATGTTAATGTTGAGGGATTTGGCGGTCGACTGACATTCCGTGCGAATTGTACTCCCCGGGGAAATCTAACAGTGTCTTGGCTCTTCAGCCAACTCAAATAACAGTTTGTTGCACTCGGAAATAGTAATTAAAGTTGAATCGATGTGAGACACTTCAGTCATTTTTAGTAATAAACTCGTAACAATATTAGTTAATCTTTTTATAATCTATGAATATTTACTGAATGGATATTTTCATAATCAATATACAATTGCAGTGCCATGACCGCTATTATAAGCAATGGTTATAAGGAGTTTTATTTACTATTATAACAAGTGCTCCTGGTATAAGCACCATATACGAGTAACTAGGTTGTATGATATAAACCAGAAATTGCTGAACGGCATATATTTATGCCAAACTTTTATTTGGACTTCACTGTGCAGTAAAATATGTTTTATTGCATCGTACTTCTTTCTCCACCAACGTGGAAACTATAAATCGCAACTTATCATCAAAGAAGTCAATAATAACGCTCACTAAAATAATAGATCGAATGTAAAACGAAACTCATAGATCTAATCTAAAGCTAATCTAAAACATCATAGATCTAATCTAAAACGAATCTAAAACATCATAGATCTAATCTAAAACGAATCTAAAACATCATAGATCTAATCTATAACGAATCTAAATCATTATAGACCTAATCTAAAACGGAAACGACTAAAACAAATCTCTTTCACTTAGTGCACGAATAATTGTATTTAACCTTGCAGTAATAAATATATCCGTGTTGCCACGTTGAATGGGAACGACAAGCGAGTCAAGGTTGGTAACATGCGAGTGATATACGAGACTCAAGGCGTGATATCTTGTAAAGGTAAATCTCGCGACAATAAGGAAATGTTGCTCGAAAATTTTAAAAATTGCGCCTTTATACATTTTTTAATAAAAAATATACATACATATATATAATCACACCAGGTCACTTACAAAGTAGGCAGAGAGCGCGAAGCTCAAAATATCTCTATCCTTGCTGATCTGCCATGTTTCTTCCACATTCAAATCAAAAAATACACACATATACATATAGCCGATTAATATGACCGTATTTGAAGAGTGCTATAAATATAAAAGAAGCACCTCGAGTTTCTAATGCTTGAGATATATACTAATCGATGCTGTCTTTCTATCCCGTAAGGGACGTGTGATGAAATACTTAAAATAAAATTAAAATTACTCTTATGATTTTTTTGGTAATTTATGATATTATTTAATCTTTATACCAATTTACGTTACTTAGGTGACAATTATCATTTATCGTTATGGATGTAAAAGTGAACGAATCCAAGTCTAAATATTGGATTGAGAAAATGCTATCGTAGTCGAATTTAAATTTCATTTCATTTTATGTCTTGAGCACAAACTGAAACGATGTAAAATAAAAGAAATACATTGGAAAGACATTGAAGAATTTCTATAAAATTTTATTGATTTTGACCCCTTCGGGTACACAAAGTATCAAGATATCTTCAGATCGTTTGAAACTGGTGGGCACGTGCCATGTACGTATGTACATACGAGTATGTATGTCGTACACAATGTACGAATCGAAAAGGTTACTTCACAAACTGTTACTTTGGTAAATTAAGTTAGTGTTTTTTGCAACGATCCAGTAATACGGTGAAAGTTGGTTTATTCTTTCACACAGTATGAAAATACCATTATATGTACATAGGCATCTCAGTCAATTGCCAAACAAAATTAGGTTAGTTTAATAACAATGTTCTATATTTTCGCAAAGTAACACTTGGCGCAATAATGCACGGTTTACGCCTATATGAATATACTTTTTACAGCAAACCTTAAAGTTCATAGTGAAATATGTAAATAAATTTAAGATAATTTTAGAAAACTTGGCACCCATTTTGACTTCAGCACTTCTATTTGTGAACAGTCGTAGAAGTGGAAGCGCAAAAGTTACCCCATTTTCAAAGATTTCAATGTCTTTAAGACAATTCGTGGTTTATAAAAATTATCCTTTTTACGATATTGTTGTAACAATAGTAAAAGGAAGGATAAGGAATATTATCCATCCATATTATCGAAAGGAATAGAAGAAATTCCAAATTCAAATAGTACATGATATACTTATATATGAGTACATTGTAATAGTTATCGTACGTACATCGTCTTTGGGCACCACTCAAGCTATGACAGATCGTTATATTGTTGAAAACCAATTGATGAATAGTCTGTCCATTTCATTAACTTCCAAACAAGTATTAAGAATTATATGAACAATTGAAAAACAAAAAAATAATTTAACGTTTAATAAGGATCCTTCGTATTGATATAGAAAATTATTTCGGTGAAATCTATTAATTCTTTATTACTATAACTAACAAATTATGAGACTATTGGAATGTAAAATAACAATGAACAAATATAGAAAGTATTCTTATTAGGATTTTTAACAACAGAAGCTTTTAATAATTATTAAGTTATAGATTCTTACCTTCTCCGAAATATGTTCGCCTCTTGAATACAGACTATTTCTTTTATTAGCGAAAACTATACAAATTTTGCTTTCTAATTACTGTTTATTAGACTGCATGGTAACCACTCGTAGCAGTTGGATACGAAGACCTGAAGATCGAACACCGTGTCGTGCTTTGGGGAGGCATAGGCCCAGTAGTAGACGAAAGTAGGCTGATGATAATGAAGATGATGATTATGATGATTATGATGATTATAATGATGATGATGAAGATGATGATTTTTCATAACATTCCTATGATTCAATATACCATGTAGAATCTCTTACTGTATTTCTATTAAAACAGTTTCCATCCATTACAGAACTATCCATAGTGGTTCAGTCTCTGTACTAAGCGGATGTTTAAGTTATGATTGCTCTGAAATAGGGTTGTGGGGGCTCCTTTCATCCCGCTTATCAAATCCGTTTGAGTACAATTAACAAAAAGGTACGCTTAAATATTTGCTCAGTATAATTATCAACCTGACCTGTTTACTAGACGTCTATTTAGACCAATTTTCATATTTAAATATTAACATCAATTAGTACTCGTGAACTTGTCCAAGTAAACTCCTTTGTACAGATGTTTCCTTAGAAATCATGGTTTATCATCACCCCTGACTGTCCCGTTGGTGCAGTTGTCAACCTTACTGTCGCGATGGGGCTCGTGAGTTTGTTTCCCACCCATAATAAATATTAGTATGATGTGCATAATTATTAGTCTTGTTTCTAGCTAAAAATATATATATATATATTAAATATATACTTATATATATATATATATATA